>PVKS010002252.1:0-121577 GCA_004027875.1 Aplodontia rufa
AAAAAAAAAGATTATGGAGCTGATCCTATGTAAGATCATATACCTTAAAGGACTTTGTTTCCACAGGAGGGAGCATCCTCCTTTGTTATTTTGTGTCAGAATGCACTAGGTTTTGTTGAGCATGCCAGCTGATTAAAATAAATTTCACATTTTAATTAAGATATAATAAACTATTATTCACTTAACAGAATTTCTTTGAATTTAAGAACCTCCTAATATAAATTTCCTACCCCAAAAAATCCATATCCAAGTACTTACTACTTTGCTTTCTTCCTCAATTAATTCAAGACTAACAATCCATAATCTCAGTTCATTATTTAAGTTGTTTTCAGTTCTTGACTACAGAAATTTAATCAGATATTAATTCAAGTCTGTACATACATCACTTTCTGCAGAGAAACTTCACTTCCCTAAATAATAATCCATCATCGATTATCAGTTCCTTCACTTAAATTTATTTCAATTTTACTTAAATTTATTTAAATTTCATTTGCATTTATTTTAATTTTGTAAAAATATACATAATATATGTTTGCTGTATTATTGTATTATTTATTACTTTAAGAAACATATTTTGCAGAGAATTTACTTGTGTGGAAACCGAAGATGTCCACATCCTTCTGCCCAAAATCTGTGAACAAGTCATCTTACATGATGAAAGGAATTTTGTAGGTCTGATAAAGCTTTGAACAGGAGGAGATTATTCTGGATTCTCCTGGAAGGGAGCACCAGGCAAGTAAGCACAAGAATCCTTATGTAAAAGAAGTACGATATTGAAAAGCAGTGAAGGTATAGGGTGGGAGGGAAAAATAAAAGTATATTCTGTGCTTATCAGAGAAGAAAGAGACCATGGGATGGGAGGAGGGAGAGGGAGTGCTCTGGTGGGATATTAGCCAAATACATTGCTGTATTTTATACATGAATGACTATGTTACACAAAATCCCATGATGATGTACAACTTTAATGCACTAATGAAAATGTGGGAGGAAAACAGTGAAGGTAACATGACAACAGAAGCAAAGAAAAGGATCAGAGGTTGCTATGCAGCTGGATCTGAAGTTGGAAGAAGAGGCCACCAGCTGAGAAATGCCAGTAGTCCCTAAAAGCTGGCAAAGGCAAGGAAATTGATTCTCCCCTAGAGCCACCAGAGAGAATCAATTCTTCTAGCACCTTGACTTTAACCCACAAAAGGCTTAATTTGGATTTCTAACCTCCTGAACTACAAAACAGTAAGTTTGGGTTGTTGTCAGCTACTAAGTATGTGGCAACTCATTATGGTTGTTAGAACAAACTGATATAATTAGTATATTATTAATTGCATCAGATGTTCCCAGGGATTTCTTGATAGGACTTTTCTTTTCCTTTTTTTTTTTTTTTTTTTTCTGTCTTACAACAAACTCCTAGATTTTTGGAAAGTTGATAAAAGACCAGTATGAGAAATCAATATTCGTGAACTCTATGTTTAGGAACTTTTTGCTCTGACTGTTGTACACTTATAGCTGGGTGTTGCCCAGAAACAGAGTAAAAACTTTAAAGGTTCTTGTTTCCTCTACTGGAGTTAAGAAAGTAAATTTAAACTCTCCCAACCCTGTTTCAAATTTAATCAGAAATTTGGTATTGGTTTGCTGGAGCCACTGTTAACGATAATGTCTCAAACCAGGTGCTTTAAAGTACTAAAATATATTGTCTTATAGTTCTGGAGGTTTAAAGTCCAAAGTCAAGGTATAGGCAGGACCATTCTCCCTTCCAAGGATCTAGGGAAACATCAATTCCATATTTTTCTCTTAGTGTTTGGTAGTCCAAGGGATTCGTTGGCTGATAAACAAATCACAGCTATCTACTCCTTGGGTCATCACATCTCCTTCTCTCTGTTCATCTGTTTGTGTACCCAAATTTCACCTCCAGGTATATTGGATTAGGACATACCTTTGGGACCTTATTTTAAATTGATCACCTCTGTTGCAACACCATTTCAAAATAAGATCACTTTCTAAAATCCTTGGAGTTTGAGGGATGGGGCCATAATTTGACACCAATGATGTTGCACTCTGAATTCCAATAAAGTTATATTAGAGAATGCCATGATCTCAGTGACATAAAAAAAATCTAACTTATTTTTAAATAGTGATGACATGTCAGTACAAATTGGCATATAAATAAAGGAGTATTTGATATGTATCAATCACCATAAAGGTGTATGTATTCATTTCTAAGCATTATACTATTCCAAGACAGGATTTCAATAATATTTAAACACAGAAACATTTCTTACTTGAAGTTGAATCTGCATTTTTGACACTAGAAAATGAAAAAGGAAAATTTGAGATCAATTTTATTTTACTTCATTGGATGAAGAATGTCATTCCTTCTTTTGAATGCGTAAACTGAAATGTTTCAAGAGACAATGAGTAATCTTCAGTTGTGACAGTGATTATAATCAATTTGCATTGGTAAAAAGTTGCGTGGTAGGAAAGAAGCTGTAAACTAACAGTGATATAATTCTAATGAATGTTGTGTGCATACTGCATGTACACTACAGACCATTAAAATTCCTCTTGAAAATGATAATAATAAAAAAAGAGCTGAAGCAAAGAAAAGTTACTTATCCCATTAAAGTCCACAGATTGTAAATGCTGGAGGGAGGGTTTGGACCTACATGTGACACTAGAGATTGTGGGGGTTTTTTGTTTTCTTTTGTTTTCTCTCTTTTTGTGCATGACCTCGTTAACATTGATATCTCAGAAGTGGGAAGGACACTTGCCTTATGAAATGTGGTGAAGATCATATCAGATGACAATATTTTTTTGAAATTGTTCTGTAAAGTCAGTGAGGTTTAGTGGTTGTGAATTTGGGCTCTGGGGCTGCATTTTCTAGGTTCAAATTGCAGGTCTATCGGGACACAGTGGCTAGGCCTGTAATGCCAGTAACTCTGAAGCCTGAGACAGGAGGATGGCAATTTCCAGAGCAGCCTCAGCAACTGAGGGAGACCCTGTCAAAAGAAAGGAGAAGTTCATGCTGACAGAGCAGAGGGAAGGAAGTGGTGTGTGCTGATTAAAATAGCAAAATGGGCAAAGTGTCGCAAATTCAGCTTGCTCCTCTGGGCTGTTATTCCAGTGACTGGGCTTGGTTTCACTAGGGAAAAGAGATGGGAAAGTACGAAAAGAGAAAGTGAAAGGAAGGGCACCTAGATGGGGGTGGGCTGTAGGAGTGGTGGAGTTGTGGGGTAGGCAGTAGGTGTCAAGTTCCTGGCCCTTCTGGCCTACACTTATTTTTGTATTTTTGTTTTTTGCTTTTTTATATACCAGGGATTGAGCCCAGGGCTGCTTCATCACTGACCAACATTCCAAGCCCTTTTAATTTGCCTTTTTTTTTTTTTTTTAATTTTGAGAGTGGGTCTCACTAAATTGCTTAGGACCTTGCTAAATTGCTGAGGCTACTTTGAACATGCTACCCTCTTGTCACAGCCTTGCAGTCGCTGGGATTACAGGCATGTGCCACCATACCCTGCTACAGTTTATAATCTTAACCACTATAATATAACGGTTCCCTTATCTAGATATGTAACTGCTAAATATCTGTATGGGCTCTGTAAACTTGGAAGAAAGTTTTGGATACATCCTCAAATAGGTGCCAGGACTCTCCAAGGCCCTTCTGATCCCAACTTCTTTCCTTTCTAACAGTGGAACATAAGAGTAATAGATTCCTAGGAAACTGGAGATGTCCAGAACTAAGGAAATTACAAAATATAAACCTCTTATTCCAATAGCGGAGGTTGAAAACTTAATTTACACTGCATATGAACCGATAATTTTTAATCTTATGACATTGATGTGTAGGTTAATTTTCTCAACCAAAAAACAGTTCACAGTCTGTAGACAGAATATGTACCAATGTTATTTTTGCAATTATCTTCCTGGAAATACGAATTCCGTGTCTGAGTACAGCTGAATTAGTCTTTCACACCAACTTTTAAGCTCAACCTCAGGGAATAATTTAAAGTTTTGGAGAAAACAATCTGAAAAGTCATGTTTGGTATATGTTATACTACAGCTCTAATTCTTATCAACATGTCAAGTGAGTTTTTTATATTAAACAATGTAATTTCTGGTTTCATAACTGTCAGGTTATGAAAATTAAAATGACTTATCATATATTATCATGACAGAAAACTTTAAAGAGTTAAATCATCAGATACTGAAATAAATTATTAAATAAATTGCAAGATTCAAAGGTCTTTGTTTATAAAAATAAATAAAGCATGTATGCATGTTTATATGTGTATGTATATATTGCATGCGTAGATATGGCTGAGACAATAATGCCACTATTGTATATTTTTCTAATTAAAAATCTAGCAGTTGCTTTTTTATTTATCCTTGTTGAGATTCCTGAGCATGAAATTATAATAATTCTAAACTAGATCAATAAACCTTAGCAAGTCCCTATTAGCAAACTTAGGAAGAAATTGTTTTTATTATTGACAACATAATAAATCATTTAAGTTCTTAAGTGAAGCAAACACATATTTAATAATAACTGAGTATATGATTGTGTTAGTTCTTAAAACCCAAATAAAAGTATGCTTACTATTGAATTATCCAGTTCTATTATAATAAAAATGTATCAGAGTTAAGAAAAAGTTACTCCAGTATGTCAAGATTATGTGCATAAAGGATTTATATGATGTATTTTTTCTATTTGAAAACATAAAAATTATAAATGATAAAAATCATTTTAGAAGAGTTTTATATAGTCACAATATTTTATACTATAAAGTGAAAACTTGTCTGTGTACAAATTAATTTAATGGCCTGGTTCTGAGTTAAAAAATGCGAAAAATGCGTAGTGAGTCAGGCGTGGTGGTGCATGCCTATAATCCCAGTGGTTTGGGAGGCTGAGGCAGGAGGATGGCAAGTTCAAAGCCAGCCTCAGCAACTTAGCAAGGCTCTGAGCAGCTTAGTGAGAGCCTGTCTCAAAACTTAAAAAATAATAATAAAAAGGACTGGAAATGTGTCTCAGTAGTTAAGTGATGCGGGGTTCAATCCTGGGTGCCAAAAAAAAAATAAGAAAAAAAGCTTTGAAAGGAGCCAGTATTGATCATAATGATAAATTAAATAGATTATTTCAACTGTATCAAATATTTCCAAACAATATAAATTGTTCAAAATAAAAATATTATAAAATAATAAAAATATAAAAAATAAAAATAATTTAAAATAAGCATCTGTATTGATGAGTATTTCTACAGCCAGAAACCTGCTCAAAATTCTAGTCAGTTACAAAGCTAAATAAACACATAATATAATCTTGAGTAAAAAGTTATATCTAGAACATATGTGAAATTGACTATGTTTGCAGTAATTTAAAAGTTGAATGCAGTCCTTTACATTTCAAAGTAAGAGTAACTCTTGATTATGTAATTTACTAAAATCAGAATCAGAGTTGTATTTAGGCCAGGTGTAAGTAAGCAAAAGTGTGTGACTTTATCTTTAGTAACTCCAGCTTCCTCTTTCTAATTCATCACCTTGAACTTCTCTCCTCATCCGTTCAGTGGCAATGACCAGGTTCTCCTGGATGCATTGGTGTGGCCATGAGAAAGTTCACAGTCAGCGTCCACGCAGACTGCTCAGTATGTCTGAAAAACTGATGACTACATATTTTGAATATCTCTACTTTCAGTGTTCCTAGACGGTCATCTGATACCTATTTATAAAAGCTATTCACAGAACATATCCCCTAAACATCAAAATGAAAGATGAAGTTTCATTTGCTATTTCTCCCATAATGTTTACATTGTCATATAGACCAAACTAGTTTAAGCCAAGGGGCTCTCAGATATTCTGCATTATATTTCCAAAACAAGACCACATATTTTTCTCCTGATTTCTTTCCACAATTCCCATTCACCACCATACACACACCCCATAGCCCCGAAAAAAAAAAAAAAAAAGAAAGAAAGAAAGAAAAGAAAAGAAAAAAGAGGACTGATTTCTTCAGTTGGTGGATTTAGGACATTTAAAAAAAATCAGACAAACTCACCTAAGCTTCTCTATTTTTCCTTTTTATGGAACTAGTTTTTTTGTTTCACTAATATTAGCCCTAATTTTCAGAAATTTGCTTGGAGGATGGGCTCAAGAAGTATTTGCTAAATGAATAACAAAGAATCTAATGTGTAGGTGACATAGGTGGGTATATTCACACTATGGATGAACCATCAGCAGGCCCATTTGTTCAAAGGATTTAAACTCATATTCTTCATGCAGTCCATCAGTATTTGAGCAAATAACATTAAGTGCATCTCTCTTTTCTTTGATCTTACTTGAATGCTCCCAAAATTCCCTCGGGGAATTCTTGGTGGGGTGTCCTGAAATACTTAAAGTAGAATAGAGGGGGAAATATACTAGGAGAGTTCAGATTAAGACAACAGAGAACATTTTCTAAATGAAGACTATTCAATAGCAGGATGTGATATCTACAGGCCATATGACCCCATTGGGAGAAGATTAGCAGAGAAGAGATACCTGTTTGAAAAGATGTAGCAGAGCAGATCTCAGCAGCAGAGGCAGAATTGTTCTACATGTATCAGTCAAGGTCTACTCACTAAAGCAGGAACCCCTCCAGGCCATTTCAGGCAGAGAAAGCTTAATGCATAGAATGGTTTACCAATGTGTTGAAAGGTCAAGGGAAACAATACCAAAAGGGGGAAATAAAGAAAGGGTAAACAGGAGAAGAAAATGTTACTTCACAGCCCTGGCTGTCTTTCCAGGTCCATACTGAACAGCCAAGGGAGTCTCTCAGCTCCTCTCATACGGATACAGATGATGTAGGATGAGACACCTACATCAACTACTGCATCACAGAAACACAGAATGTGCATTCAGCTGATGCCGCTGAAACTCCCCCCCGCCCCGCAAGCTGTTGATCTTGCCTCATATGGTTGCTGTTGGAACCCACAGTCTCATTGCCATGCAGTCACTGCTGCCACCAGATATCCCACAGAAACAGAAAAGAAAGAATGCTTCACCCCAAATCTCCCACATGCACACTCTTCCAGTCTTCTTCAGTGCTTCCCATTGGACCAATTTTCCACTGGACAAATTTTCGGACAAGGGAACTTGAGAAGATTGGTTTCCTTGTTTGCCAGCACCCTGTCATACAATGAAAGACTAAGAAGTGTTTAAATGAAGCTGAGAGCTGGCAGAATAACTGTATTTTTAGAAAACAATCAAGATCCTAGAGAAATTTGTTGGAGAATCAAAAAACCTATTCACTATAATCCCTCTGGAAATTGTTGCATCAGATAATTAAAGAAGTTTAGGAGAAATAATTAGCAGCTATCTACAGCATCAAAAATACTAATATTCAAATACAACTGAGAAGGTACAAACTAATAATTTACATTCTACATGGAGGGAGTTAATTAAAGAACCAAGAAATGCTAAGCCTACCAAATATATTAATTTAGAATAAGGAAAGATCGGTGGAAAGACTTGAAGAGAACAAACATACTGTGTACTAGCAGGTGAGAGGATTTGAATGACAGCAGGTTATTTTAGGTTAATAAGGTAAAGTAAGCAAAGGAATAGAGGCTGAACTGAAGTAATGTTTAGATGGGAAATGTGAACGAATGAGAAAAATCAATCTCACTCAAGGGTTTATGTCTGAAGTGTGGGGTCAGGCATAGGGGACCTAAAATTACACTACAAGCATAGAAAACTTCAGGGCAATGACAGAACATGAACTTTTGGAGTTCACTTTGTTAGATTTTATTCAATAGTCTGTCATCTGAGAAAGACTAAAATTTCCATTCTTTATTATAATCTCCATGCAGTGATCAGCCTAAAATATATTGGGATGTTTATTTTGAAAGTATCTTCTAAATCTTGCTGGAGATGTCATTCTGAATCGTATTTGCAGCAATGTCCCATGACTCTGACCTTTTCTGAATTCTTTTCCCTTTCATATTAATTTGTGTTCTTCACAATCCTAGTGAAGTAGATAGCTGATAAATACTTGTGTAAAATTAGTATCAGCAACAATATCATAGATGGCTCTTGAAATTTACATAGTTCAGAGAGTGGATTCTGAAGCTGAACCACATAAGTCCAAGTCCCATCTCCACACATACCATTTGGGTGACCCTGGATTTATTTAACTTTCCCTTTGGTTTGTCTGTCAAATGGTGTGATGGTAGAATTTATCTGTTAACATTGCTGTCAGGATTAAATGCATTCATAATAGGTTAAGCACATCAACAAATCCTGTCACATACAACACTGTGTCATTTCCTTCACTATCCCCAAGTTTCTAACTTGTCCATAAGATTTCCATTTTGACAGAATTACCAGTGTCACCTATAGTAGCTTATTTCATTTTGGACAACAGAAATTGTAAAATCTTTTCTGTATAGTGTAATCTGTTTTAGTTAGTTTTTGCATCACTGTGACAGAAATATCGATGATTTCCAAGGTCTCAGTTTGGAGATTGCCACCTCCATTGCTCTGAGCCCAAGACAAAGCAGGACATCATGGGGCAAGGGCCCAACAGAGGAAAGATGCTCAACCCATGGTGTGAGGAAGTTGAGAGAGTGAGGAAATAACCACAGGTAAGATCACCTTCAGGACATGCTACCAGTGACCCACCTCCTCCAGCCATACCCCACTTGCCTACAGATACCACACAGTCCGCTCATTAAAACTAGGATGGACTGATTAGATTATACCTCTCACAAGTCAATCATCCTACTTTTGAATATTCCTGCAAACACAGGAGCTTTTGGGAAATATTTCATATCCAAATCATAACACATTTTCATACATCATTCCTATTTCCACCCCTGATTTCCTAGAGTTAGTAAGTCCTATTTTTTTTCTGCCTATTGTACATTTTCCTTGATTTGGAGAGAAGTAGCCATGCCCTCCAAATTATTCTATTTTGCATATTATTATCATGGTTCCTTTAGTTATTCCTCATATGAGATATTTCTTAGACCTGCATGAACCTGATTATTTCCCTTTGAATCTATCTCCACTTGGCAATACCATTTTCAAACATCAGGTAACATTTGCATTTTTCATCTCCAAAGAAGAGGAACTCTCAAATGAGCAATAGGGCAGAAATAATTGAACAGAGCAGTTTTCTATCACCCCATCAATCATCTGCTTAAATAATACACCTGTATATGAGATTGAACCTATCAAATATTAAATTCCTTAAAGCAATGCTTAAAAGGACCTCCCTTACTTGGACTAATAAACTAAAGGAAGAAAAGTTTGAATGAAAGGGAGAGATACATAATATCAGTTCTCCTCATTCTCCCCCACTGTCCTTAGTTCTCAATTATGAGTTCAGCAAATTTTGAACAGTAAAGTTTAAAAATTTAATTCTGTTTTGAAATGATCAATATTCACAGAGGTTAAACATTGCATACTAGCTATGCATTAAAAATTATAATGCTGTATTAATTTAACAATGACAAAAGGGTCAAATACCTTTAATGTTCATTATAGGTGCATAGTTCCTCTGAGAATACTAACCTATTGCTTGTGAAACTTAGTTAAAAATCAGTTAACTCACTTTTTTATCATTGCATTCTATATTAGCTATGTGGTAGAAAGTCACTCTCTGATTATATTACAACATAATTTTATATGAATACAGTAATATATACAATTACTCAATATTGCCTAAGACTGAAACTATATCCTTTTTAAAGTAAATATTATGAAATTCATTACTCGGGAAATTTCAAAAGACAAACATTTTCCAATAGTTATATTATACATCAATGTATTTTATAAAATTATAACATTAAATAAAGAGAATTCAGAGAAAAATATTCTATTAACAGTAAAACAAATGTTCATTCTGAAGACTTCATCATCTAATTGTAAATTATTCTAAGGAAAAAGATGATAACACAATCAAACTAGATGAGAAATTTTCTAGCTGTGGTCCTGGAATAGATAATCCTTCCAGACTCAAGGTAAGCTGTCAGGTACACTACAAGTCAAGATGTAGGGATGGATTAACCAGCAACATCCCCATAACAATTTATCCCCTTGACAAATATTTTCTGCTGATTAAACAATGCAATTTTATGGCCCATTTCGTGAATAATATATTTGAGCTTGTTTTATGTGTACCTGTTCTAAGTTGCTGATTCTATAAAACTGAAAGCTGACTATAGTGTCTTGTCAATTTTTTAGAGTAACGCATTTTCCTAATTGGATTTGTTGATTTATTGCTAACAGAGATAAAACTTTCTACTTTAGCCACCTATATGGGATTTGAATTGCTTCATACTGGAAATAAAATATGAGTTTGAAAAAAACAGTGTTTGAAGCATATTTAGTCACCAAAATATTAGCTTGATAGACATGAAGCAAACAAAGAAAATGAACAGATATAGTCTTCTTCTGGTTCTAGAAGGAAATTATTGAAAACTAAGCTGTAAAATAGAATTTGACAACTCTTGACACCTAAGTATTCTGAGTATGGAGTCAGTTTTATAGTTAATTAATATTGTAGCAGAATATTATAATTAGCATAATCAATCTATCAGCATTTATAATTATATTTATTATAGAGTATAATTATAAAAAACTAATGTATAGGCTTAGAGCAGTGGCTCAGCGATTACGGAGTTTGCCTCACATATGCAGGGATGTGGCTTCAAACCCCAGTACTACATACACAACAAAGTGTCAGAGCAAAAAAAGGCAAATGAAAAAACTAAATAAAATTTATTCTCTCTTTATATCTCACTGTCCCTCTCTCTTTAAAAAAAAAAAAGCTAATATGTAATTAATATTTCATGACTTATTATACTAAAATAGAAAAGAATCCCAACAGCTTATTGAAAATTCCTATAAAATTTCAAAGCAGGCAATTTGAAATGCTGCACCTCTTTAATCATTATAATAAATGGTCTGTTTAAAATTTTCCTCAGAAATTTTAATTTACAGGTCCTATCCAGAGCAGAAAACAAAGTTGGCTGACTGTTTTTCCTTTTCAGACTTCTATTAGAAAGTGGAATTTTTGCATATATTACTGCCTTTTTTAATAGTGTATATTGTCTTGTTAGAAATTTTCCATGTCTTAATAGAGTTTGATGTATACATCTATTTGGAAATATATACTGATGATCCCCAAAGTAAATAAAATTAAGACTTCTTCATGTTTTTGCTTTATAGAAAACTTCATGGGATGCTGTTGTCCCCAAATATTTTTAATTCCCAAACTGGGAAGGAGAAAAAGAAATCCCCTGAATAAATTATTCTTTCCTATCTTACTGAAAACAAAAGCTGAAGTTCTAAAACCCAGTGTTCAGTTAGATGACAGAAAGAATACATTGAAGTTATGTGAAATAAAACTTAATGCCTTTTTAACTAAATGTAGTTCCTCTATTTGAGCTCTGGAATGAACAGGAATCCATGCTTATACCTGTTGAACACATTCTTGGATTTCTTTCATTCAAATAGTGCAGCACAACAACATAATTGTACTAATTGGAATGTTAAAAGTGAAGGGTAGAACAGAAGAAAACAAAAACAAAAAACACTGGAAAATCAGCTTAGTCAAGGCAGCACACTGGCAAACAGACTCTGTCCCTGCCTTGGACTTGTTTGCCATTTTCTCCATCCTGAGATCCTTCTAGTAGCAGAGGTACAAAGTAAGTCATATAGAAAACAGAGAAACTTCTTATTATGAGATACTCCTTAATAAAAGTCATTTTATTATGGAAGCAATAATCAGTAGAAATCCTAATATTTTAACTTCAAAAGCCAAGCTCCAAAAAAATGTGAGCATCAAGCCAAGTATGCAAGATCAATTCCTAAACTTGCAGTGGGGTATGCAGACTATATTTTGAGCACTATTTTACAAATTTTAACCCAAATCCACTTGGAAGAATGCTTGGGTGGTGAAAAAAAATCAAACAAATGGATAATGAGGTGGGGACATAAAGAGGATGAGACATTCCATAGACAGACATCAGGGGTGGAAATCAGTTATGCAAGCCCCACCGATTTTAACTGCTTTTCAGAACTAATATATTTAATTGAGAGAGGAGACAGATAAATGTGGAAGATGGTTGCAATGTTGAATGAGGAGATAGGTGTTTTGGGGCAAGTGCTGCAGTAGGTTTAACTACTTTAGATTCTTCATATGTGTGGACTCTTGCAACATTTGTCCCGTGACTGGCTTATTAGACTTCAAGCTTCAATCCTTTTGCAAATGACCCGATTTTCTTCTTTTTAAGGCTGAATAATATTCCATAGTGTTATGCACCACATATTCTTAATCCATTCATTAGCTGATGGACATTTTGGTTGTTTTCGCATCTTGGCTGCAGTGAACCTGGGAGTGCTAGAAATCTTAAAGATCCTGATTTCAGTTCTTTTGGATAAATACTCAAAAGTGGGAGTCTGGATTATACAGTAGTTCTATTTTCATATTTTGGGGAAACCTTCAGTCTTCAGAGTAACTCCACCTGTTTGCATTTTGTGTGCTAGGTTCTACTTCCTTCACATTCCCACCCACAATTTTGGTCCTCTGGGTTTTTTGTCAATGGCCATCCTGACGAGTATGAGATGCTATCTCATTGTGGTTTGATCTGCATTTTTCTAATAATGACATTGAGTACCTTTTCATATATTTGTTGACCAGTTGTGTATCATTGTGGAGCAATGTCTATTGAACTTATTTAACTTTTGTTAGATTTGTTTTTGCATGTGTGCTGAAGCTGGAACCTGGGATGCCTAGCACATGCCAGGCAAACACTCCAGCATGCAGCTACGTCCTGAACCCCTCTTTAGCCCATAATAATGTCAGGTTACTAACCTTTTGCTCTTGAATTGTAAGAGTTCCTATATTTTTTGAAAATTAACATCTTATCACAAATACAATTTGCAAAATTCCTCCCATTTTACAATTTTTCTTTCTACTCTGTTGATTTATGCCTTTATTCTCTAAGCAATTTTGAATGATGTTGTCTCACTCATCTGTTTTTGTTTTTATTGCCTATGATTTTGGTGTCATATCCATGATAGCATTTCCAAAACCAAGCTTATCCCCTATGTTTTCTTCTAGGGGATTTTTTGTTATCTTACATTTTTATTTGATTTTATGTATAACATATGGCTCTGATTTCAGTCTTCCGTGTGTGACCATCCAGTGTACCCAGTACCATTTGTTGAGGAGGTCATCTTTTCCTCCACATAGTTAGGACACCCTTGTTTAGGATTAGGAAACAGCTTAACATATATTTATAGATTTATTGTGGACCCTATTCTATGCAGTTCAGTTTTCACCATTTACTATATATTTCTGTGTGGTTCTCATTCATGGTCTCTCAAATTGTGCTACTTTACTTCTGTTCCTAGTGTATTGCGTTTTACCATGTAGAGCTATTGAATTTTATCAGATGTTTTCCCTATTTTTATCAAGATGATCATATGATTTTTATTATTCATTGTTCTGTCAATATGTTGTATTACATTTATTGATTTCCTTATGTTGAACTGTCCTTGCATACCAGGGACAAATCCAATTTGGTCATGGTATACCATCCTTTTAATTAGATGTTGAATTCAGCTTGCTAGTTTCTGTTGAAAATTTTTGGACATATAATCCCTCGGGATATTGGCCCTTCATTTCCTTCTAATGTGTTTCTGTCATTAGTATCAGGGCAATATATTTGGACATGTTTCATAAAACAAGTTTAAACTTGTTTTATGCTTTCTCCTCTTCAATTTTTGAAAGAACTTGAGAATGGGTGTTAACTTTTCTTTAAATGTTGGACAGAACTAACCCATCAAGCCATGGGCATATTTTTTCTTGGAAGGGTTTGATAAGTGATACCATGTCCATACTAGTTATGAGTCTGTTTTAGTTTCTATTTCTTCATGATTCAGCCCTATAATGTTTGCAAGTACTAATGGCATATTACTTCTTCCAGATTGCTGTATAATTGTACATCGTAGTTCATAATATTTCTCATGGTATTTTAAATATCTATAGCACCACTTGTACTATCTTCTCTTTCATTTATGATTTTGTTTATTTGAATCTTATCTCTGTGTTCTTAGTCATCTGGCTAAGGTTTGTCAGTTTTATCCATCTTTCAAAAAAAAACAAGGATGCTTGAGGAGGGGGAAATAATGTAGGTCATACTTGTAGAATTTAGTAAATTCCTTTTATTTTTTAATCAAAGTCTAGATGATCTATCATGTATTTAAACTTCAAACATGACTTGGAGTACCCAGTTTTGGTTTTCAGCATGATGATCTGGTAACAAGTTTTCCCTTAAATAACCAGAGGGGTGACCCCAAGAATTAAAATCTGGATCTTTAAGCACATATCTGCACTTCCATAGAGTAAGTATTGGCTAAATTGCTGACTTACAGTTCTTCCTATGGTCTTATATAATCTATGCATTTTCTTTTGCTTCCTCTTTGCATCTGGTTATCATCTTCAGTCAGCTTACTTCCCAGTAGGGGAAGATTTACTTCTGTTGTTATCTTGCTGTTTTTCAGCTTAAATTGTTTTGCCTTTAAATTTCTTGTAAATATTATATCCCTTAACCTTAAAGGAATTAATTTAACATGCAGAAATAATGATTTTACAACCAAAGTATTTATATGTGCAAAGGTCGAAAAGGTGCTGTTAAAAAAACAATCAAAATGCTTCTTTGATATTTTGTGTAAATGATGCATAATTTTACAGAACCTCATATAGATCCAATTTAATAAATGCTAGATGATTTCCTTAAAAAAAAACACTGAATTTTTAATGTTTGTAAATAGTCCTCAAGAAATATTGCCCTTAGAATTAATGAGGGAGCAGCGATCAGAGCAATAACAAATATAACTGAAGAAAGCACCAGTGCCCAGGCTATGCTGGAAAACCAAACCAATGGGTCTTTGTAAATGAGCCAGAACATCTTCTGCAGTTTACATTCTATGTGTGGGCAGGGCCCATATCATGCGTGTTTACCTTCACTTTCTGAGTGCCTAGTGATAATTTCTTACATTCATATTTATGTTGAATTAACCAGGAGTCAAGTAGTAGGCCCCTCTATAGTCACTTTTACTTAATAGATTCATGATCTTTACGTATAAGAAATGATACTACTTAATACTAGTTACTTATTTTTTAGGCTGTTGCTCGATTATTTGATAATTGGCAGATTGATGAAAAATTCTATAATTATCAGAACATCAGCTTCTATAATTAACAAACTTCTGTGCAGATTACAAGTCTGTTAATTTCTTTTAATTTTTTTAACAACTTTATTTGGTTTTTCATTTGGCCTTTGTTGCTCCAACACTTAGCTGTGTACGTGGTGCTGGGGTTTGAACTTGGGTCCTCGTGCATGCCAGACAAGCACCTGAACCACTGAGCCACCACTCCAGCCCAATTTCTTTTAATTTTTGAGAGAGAGAGAGTGTGTGTCATTTATTATTTTTCATTTTTTTTCAAACTTGGTTTTTGTTTCTCCAGCTCTTAGTTGTGTATGTGGTGCTGGGGTTTGAACCTGGGTTCTTGCATATGCCAGGCAAGCACTCTACTGCTGAGCCACCGCTTGAGCCCCAAGTTTATCATTCAGAAGAAAGCATGCCTCTAGCATATGGTATATTCTTATGCCTTCCATCATTTTGGGGGGAAAATAAAACAATGTTAATTCATGACTTGTAATCAAATAAAATTAGGTGCACATATAACTGGGATTTGGGGTGTATAGAACTGTTTTTTATGCAAAATATTCAATTCCTACAAAATATTTTAAGATCATATCTACATTTAACTATATAGGGCATCAAGTAGGAACTTCCACATAAGTAACATGAAATATGACATAATGTGATTGAATCAATGCTGGATAACAACTCTTTAACAAAGGTAAACTCATTTTTGTAATTTTATGAGGGAAGACCAAAACCTCATGTAGTGAGTTCAAGGAAATATTTTTTTTTACGAGAGAGAGAGAGGGGAGAGGTAAAGAGAGAAAGAGAGAATCAACTTTACTTTTTCATCTGGTTTTCATTGCTCCAACATCTAGTTGTGTATGTGGTGCTAGAGGTTGAACCCATGTCCTCCCACATGCCAGGCAAGCACGATACTGCTGAGTAACCGCTCCAGCCCCTTTAATGAAATTCTTTTCTTCTTTCTTTTAAAGAGAGAGAGGAAGAGGAGAGAGAGAGAGAGAGAGAGGGAGAGGGAGAGAGAGAGAGGGAGAGGAAGAGGGAGAGAGGGAGAGAGGGAGAGAAGGGGAGAGAGAGAGAAAGAGAGAGAGAGAACAAATTTTTATTTAGTTTTTCATGTGCTTTTATTGCTCTGACACTTTGTTGTATATGTGGTGGTGGGGTCTGAACCCACCAACTTGTACATACCAGGCAAGCACCATAACTGCTGAGCCAGTGCTCCAGCCCCTTCAATGAAATTCTTTAATGATCAAAATATAAATACTGTCCGTAAGGCAAACCTCCAGCTTCTGCTGCTACAGAAATAAGTTATGCATATGAACTCATTTAATCTTTCCTCCAGCTTCTCTTTTAATGTGTAAGACTGAGAGCTCAAAGAGGAACCATAGCAGAGAGTCAATAATATTGAAAGAATTAGGAATCATATTAAATTCCTACATTATTTGAAGCAGAACATGATTTTCAAACACATTAGATGTCCTGTTATTCAGTCCATATATTTCCATTTTAGAATAACAACAATCAATTAATAAATAGGAAAGAAAACTGAGTGTTCTTATATGGGATATTTGTAGTTCACATTCTACAGTACTACAGAAATATTGGCCCTATCCTGTGATTGCTAATTTTAAATGTCAATCTGATTGGGCCACAGGAACATATCTGTGATCAAGAATTATTCTAGGTATTTCTGTGAGGATGTTTTCCTTTAAAATTGTTAATTGAGTAAAAAAAAAAAAACACAAAAAACTACCCTCCATATTGTGGTTGGGTCTGATCCAGTCAGTGGAAGGCCTGGAACAGGAAAAAAAAAAAAAGCTGATTTTCCCCCAAATAAGAAGGAATTCCTCCTGCGTCGGAGGGGACTTTCAAACTGAGGAATTAGCTTTTTCTGATTTTGCAGCAGCTTCCAGTCTTTAAACTTGAACTAGAACATTAGCTCTGCAGATTCTGGTCTTGTCAGCCTCCATAAGTACTCAAGCTAATAACCTAGGTTCACTATTGATCAATCTGTCTAATGAGTGATCAGTAGATAGATATGTCTCCATTCTTTTGTGTCTCTGATGAACCCTAATATACACCCTAAAACTATTCTTCAATACTGTTGAGATCTCATAGAGCCTGTAAATACTGTTTTCCCAGTTGGTAATTTCAACAATTCTTTACAATTATTCAGTTTTTTCCCAACAATTCTCAAGCCTCTGTTCTGCCTCTACTCTTGTCTCACCAGTCTCTTATCATTTAGATAAAATAAATGCTTGTAATGAGAAATCACTCAATTTATAAATCTCCAATCTTCTGCTCTCGCCTTTGATTTCCTTGATTGGTTCTGATAAAATGAAAGCAGAACTTGCCTCCCGTCCGAGGGTAATTTACAGGGTGACACTCTGAGTTCAGTCCAATTCCTTCTTGGTGTGGGTAGGTGGTTGACTTATTTGTTCGTCTCCACTTTGCTTGTGTTTTTATTCTTATTTTACAGCAATTTTATGAGATTCTAAATATTCCCTTTTAACAAACAAAACAAAACCCTTCTCCACTGAGAGCACTTTCTGCTTTTCTCAATATTTGGCTCCTGCTGACAGCCATGTATTTTAAGGTAGCAGTGAAAGGAAAAACTTCTGAGAATGAAACCCGGAAAGCAACAGCAGTTTTAAAGACAGGACACAAGGACATAGAAATATTAAAGAAGTCAATGGAAGAGAACATTTTCAATAACCTCAGCCCACGTGATCCTACTCCCATAGCTTCCTGTCCTTGGATATTACCGATTTTTTTCCCATGTCGGAAACTTTCAGCCTATCCTCCCTCCTTAGCTGTGGCTTCACATATTAAAATGGTATATTTCTCCATGGGGACACTTAAAAGCCAGTTCAGCCAGGCATGGTGGTCCACATCTGTAATCCCAGTAGTTTGGAAGGGTGAGGAAAAAGGATCGCAAGCTCAAAGTCAGCCACAGCAACTTAGTGAGATCTTGTCTCAAAATAAAAAGGGCTGGAGATGTGGCTCAGTGGAAAAGTCCCCTTGGTTCAATCCCCAGTACAAAAAAAAAAAAAAAAAAAGATTATTTCTCTCCTCATCCCAATTGCTATTCCAATCCTTTTTCTATAGCTCAGTAAATGGCATTGGCATTTGTGCTGTGGCCTGTGTTTGACTCCTCAGCATATCTTAATTTCTACTATATCACCCTATGCAATGGATAAATGCCAACAATTCCCATATATCTTGCCACACAAAAATCTCTAGAGTGTTTCTGAGGTTACACACCACAATTTCATACCACTACTCTCTCACTTCCAAATGAATTTGACTTTCTTGTCTCATTGCCTCTTTAGATATTATTTGTTTTATAAAGAGCCCAGGGGGAGATTCAATTTTTTAAATTTTATTGAGGGTTTATGTTGTTGTACAATCATAAATGCATACATAGTAACAATATGATATGCTCCTGATCCTAATCCTGAATCACCCCATCACCCACACTTCAGTCTCTTGACTCTTCCATATTTTCCCCCATAACAGATATGTCTCCCTCTCTCTCTACACACACACACACACACACACACACACGTGATTGTGCATTTTCAAAAATTAAATGATTGCATATATATTTTTTGGCTTCTTGAATGAGTAAAGAGTAAGCTACATTGTTGATTCCCCCCCCACCAGATCTCTCCCTATCATCCTCCCCTCTCCCCTCCCTCCTGCCTCTTCCCTTCCCCTTTCTCCCCCACATATCTATGGTTCCCCTAGATTATGGGTTGCTTTGAAAAGCAAAGGGTGAATCTAGTACATGATCAATAGAAGAAATTATGCTGAGTGAAATTAGCCAAATCCATTCATTTGATATAACCTGAAATATAAAATGAATGCAAATTAAAATAGCTCACTGTTTAGTATACACATTTCAGTCACTCCTAATGGTCTTCAGGACAATATCAAACTCCTTAATAAGGTTACCCTCCTTGAACTGGATTATTCTTACTTCTCCAGTATCTCTTCTTGCCTCCTCTCCAACACCTGTCCTCTGCCCATGACCCATCCTTCAATTGTGTAGTTATTCTTATATGTTTCAGTTTTTGCATATAACTCCTTAGGCAAGTACTTTGCCCTTGGCCACATCTCCAGTTCTGTTTGTTTTCAGACAAGGTCTCATGAAATTGCCAGGCTTTCATTGAACTTGTGATCCTCTGGCCTCAACCTCCTGAGTAGCAGGAATTTTAGGCATGGCTACCACACTTGAATTTGCTTTGTTTTCTCACTCAAACCATATTTCAGGTTGCAAATTAGGATTTTACCTTATACACAAAGTTTTCCATGTTCTTTAGATAGGAGTTAGGATCCATACCACATGCTACTCTTGATGATTATTTCCACAAGTTGCATCATTTGTACAATAAATAGAATTATATTACCTACCTTACAGAATTTTTTATAAAAATTAAATAGTTCATATAAAGTATTAGAATGCCAAGATTCAAAATAAATAATTAGCAAACATCAACTGCCATAATGATTTTGATATGATAATCACTGTGAAAGATTACTTTATGATATTTTAGCTACTATTAACACAAAAACTATGTACATTCTCTTAAATAGAATGTACATTTTTGAGTTGTCTCTACAGGAGTATTTTTCTAATTTCTTAAAGTTGTTTGAAAGTTTATTTTTTGACTAAATGAAAACACAAAATGGACAGAAGCATGTGTTCCTACACTTTGCTAATATTGAAGTAAATTGTCTAAACAGAACATAGATACATATTTTTGTTATAGGGAGTGAACAGATAAACAGTACTATCCAACAGTACAGAGATCTCCATTCTCTTTCAGAAGGTTAATTTATGCTAGATATCTCTTACTGCTGTCTATATTTCATCCCCAAATGAAAAGGACACTTTTAAAAGCCACTATAAAGGAAGGTTCTATTCCTACTGAATTTGCATAACCATGTTGCCTCACTGGGTGAACTTCCAGATGGGTGCAAGAGTGGCTGGAAACAATGTATGAGATAGTCACTACAAATTTTTACTGAAGAAATTTCTTTAAGTTGCACCTTTAAGGTTAGGAGAGGATTCATTCTTCAATAAAATCCTAGACCAGAATGTTTTAGTCAGCTTTTTGCTTCTGTGACTAAAAGACCCAATAATAACAATTTTAAGAGGGAAAAGTTTACTAGGGGCTCTCAGTTTCAGACATCTTAGTCCATGGCAGCCCAGATTCATTCTTTGGGACTCCAGATGAAGCAGAACATCATGGCAGAAAAGTGTGGTGGAGGGAAGTGGGTCAAAGCATGACTCCAGGAAGCAAAGAGGAAAATGTGTTCAGCAGATACAAAGTATATACCCCAAAGGCCCTCCGCAGGACCCACCTCCTCCAACCACACCCTACCTGCCTTCAATTTCCAGTTAATCCCAGAGGATTAACTCACTTACTGAGTTAAGTGTCTCATACCCCAATCATTTCACCTCTCAGCATTTTCCCACTGTCTTTAGTATTGACCTTTTGGGGGATACCTTTCATCCATACCATAACACAGAACATAGTTCTCAATTATTTTCTGCAATTCCTAAATTCATAGAGCCTGAAAACAAGTTTTTCCTAGGTTTGGTCTCATTTGGAAACAAAGCTGACCTGAAATGACATCTGGACATTAATAACTCTTTTTAATTCCATTTAGTATGTGAATATTCATTTATGCCACTATAAAAATCTTAATGAGTTTGACTCCAATGTGCTGCCCTGACACTCCTGGAATTTTTCATGACACATCTAAATTCTGATCCATCTCTATTCTCAAGGTTTAGAATAAATTAATGTGTGCCTGCCACCCTTCCCCAACATACTGTCAGCAGGAAGACATAACAGACTTCAACATCTGTATCAACAGCTCATATTAATTTAAGTAAAACAGGGTATTCATGGAAGGTCACTGCAAGTGCTCAAACAAGAAGGATGCAAAATTATGGTAGTTCCAGTTCAATTTATTTCAATCAGGGAATATTGACTGTCAGGGCAACCTTTTGGCTAGTTTCCCTCAGACTCCTTTACCTGAAGTAAAGCAAAGTTTTTTGCATATCTAAATTGATACCTGTGTCAGAGAAGAAAGAGGCATTTCTTTTGCCACTTCCACACATAAACATAATGGGTAAAACACTCAGTTAATTTGTTGGATCCACGTATTATTTCTTAGATAAGTTCTTGGTCACAAGACCAGGTCTATCAATTGCTAACTCCAACATAACTTTATGGTTGGAATCTGAAGAGCATAGGAACCCACTAAAGAAGGGTGGTTTTTATTTAAAGAGAGAAACAAGGACAGTGAGAGAGAGAAAGAGAAAATCAGTTTTATTTAGCTTTTCATGTGGCTTTTGTTGCTCCTACAGTTCATTATGTGCATGGTGCTGGGGTTCAAACCTGAGTTCTCTCACATGCCAGACAAGTGCTATAACCTCTGAACCACCACTCTAGCCCATAAAGGTGGTTTTTAACTAGTAGGTAAAAACAGAAAAAGTCCATCATAAGATGAATGACAATGTCAGGGCAAACATACATCATCAACCACCCAGGTGAAACTAAGAAAAGAGAAACTTACTTTGCATATCAAAATTTAAACGTCAGGCTGGAGCGGTGGCTCAGCAGTATCCTACGTGCCTGGCTTAGGCGAGGACCTGGGTTCAAACCCCAGCATCACATACACAACAAAGTGTCCAGGCAATGAAAACCAACTGAGAAACTAAATAAAGTTGATTCCCTCTCTCCCTCTCTCTTAAAAAAATTTAAATATCTTTCATTAAAAATCAAAATAATTCATCATTACACTTTAGTCAAAAACAGCCTACTGAATCTTATTTTCATCTTTTTAACACTTTAAATCAGAATATTTAGGTATTTTATGGCATAATAGATTCATACTTTTCCCTTTTTTTCTTATAATCTTCTGTCATATCCTCTGGTAAATAATCAAGTAGAGTATCTAGTATGCTAAATGGTATCTTTGAAAACACATCATCTTTGATATGACACATAGGATATTTCATTCATTTAATTTAAATGACTTTAAAATATTACAAGGACAGGCATATGTGATGGGTTTAATAAAACTAAATTTGGATTTCAATGCTTCAACGTGTTCATGAATATATTTTCATTGTAAGAAAAACAAAAGGAAATTATTTGAAAAACAAATGTTGGTACTCCAGTTACATTTGAATCATAATTATCTCTCCACTTTGTAAACTAAATTAAACCTAATATAAGAATTTCATTTGTTAATAAATAATTTCATATCTACAGACTGAAAAATAGTCATTTAAGAATAATAAAATAGCAATAATCATAACCAAAACCATAAAAATATTAGAAGATCCCAAGATTTCTCCACTTCAAGGTTTTCTTCAAATATTCTATTTAATGCTCTATTGAGCTTTTACAATAACTTCTATCAAACATTCAATTTGTACTTCTTCATATATAATCTTTTATCAACACT
This sequence comes from Aplodontia rufa, assembly GCA_004027875.1. Lineage (NCBI taxonomy): Eukaryota > Metazoa > Chordata > Mammalia > Rodentia > Aplodontiidae > Aplodontia > Aplodontia rufa. The sequence goes on from PVKS010002252.1 coordinate 22,699, forward strand.
GAATCTAATATTAGATACATACTATACCTTACAAGTTAGATAACTTATAAATTTATTAGAGTAAACATACTACACTTTATATTTTATCTTCAGTTCTTATTAGTGAATGAACAATGGTCATTAAACAAAATTGAGAAATTGAATTTGCTAAATTTTGTGTAAACTACAGAAGAATCATTGGCTAATCAGTTTTAGGAAAATTGGAATTCATTTATTCAACAATTTTGCATAAGAATTTTTCCAAATATTATAACCTATTAAATTTCCAAATTATTGTTACATCTTTATTCCAATGACATCTCTGTGAAAAATTAAGTAGAGAAAGTATTAGCCTAAAATTAATATAAATGAATTTACCAGGCCAAAGTTGATCACCTGTGAAACATCAGAGAAAGTTTAAAGGATTAGTACTAACTCATGTGTGTGATGCAAAAATACTATAATATTTTTATTCTTTAATGTGAGCTTGGGAAACATTTTCTTAATCCACTTTTTCTTTCAACTGCCTTCAGGATGTAATATCTAAAACACATTTGTAATTGTGTTTCCTTTTCAATTATTAACTTTTTAGAAGTGTCCAATACAAACTGAAAAACTCATATTCCTAGCAGGAAATCTTCCTTCCACACATGCCTCAGTACCTTCCCATTGCACTCTCAGTTTTCATGTAACTGTTATATCTGTTTTTATGTAACTTGCGGTAGTGACTTTATAGTCCTCACTCAAAAAGAGTTTGTTTGATTGTCTTCCACTGTGGTGCATTTCTTTTAAATATGCTTTTTCTCACTTACTAGTCTGTATTCAAATATTGTATGCAAAATTTTGGAAGTTTTCTCTAACTCACATGCACCTCTTTCTGCTCCTGTTCACCCCCCAGTAATACTTAAAAGCCATGGGAAATGCCGAGTCCTCCTTTGACCTTAATTTTATTAAATTAAGACTCTCTCAAGACTTAAGACATAAGCTGCTCGTCTTTTACTCCACTGTAGTCTGGCCTCAGTACACTTTGGACAATAGCTCAAAATTGCCTCCAGAAGAAACTTTTGACTTTCAGATCCTTACTGATTTGGGCAATTAATGTCATAGGACAGAGAAATGATAAAAAATGCCAGATGTTTGGGCCTTTTGGGATTTGCACTCTTGTACCCCCTCCCTTACTTGGGTCAGTCCTCTTCCTCTTCCCCTTCTATAGCTACAGTCCCTCCAACACTTTCTCCTACATGTGATGGTTCCTCCTCCTCCTCCTCCTCCTCCTCCAAGCCCCCCCCCCGCGATTCCCTCTACATCTACCCCAGTCTGTAAGTGGCAGAGGGGGCCTAGCCTCCACTGGGTCCCCCCTCCACAATTTCTCCCAAATAAATCTATGTTACTGTTAAGCCACCACTCTCCTCTATTTCTTTCATTGTTTCTTCTCTTTTCTTATATAAATAATGCCAAAATATGTTTCCTATTGTTTTTCTCTATGTGTGCACACCTATATTGTGTTTGTCTATGTATGTGTAGTACGTTGTATCAACATGGTACCACATTAGCTTAAATGAGTGCTCATAAACTAAATTTTTAAAATATGGATCCAAATGACTCTCTGTTCATGTGACTCAAATGTTTACAGACTCAATTTAAATTGGTTAAACAGGAGAAAAGATGTCTTTGAAATTCCTAACTTACATGTTTTTCCAGGTGGTCAATCAATAGAATACAGATTTCTCTAAATGTTAAGTGTAACAGTCATTGCTTCTAGGATTTTTCTTCAACAGGGGAGAAACAGCATATGCTGATTATCTACATTTATCTGATAACATAAATCGGATTAATCTTTATGCATGTTTGCTAAGAGGACATTTGATTGCTGCTGCTAACCATGAGTTCAGTTGCTCTTGGCTTCTTGGATTCTATAGTGCAATACATATTTGGGTCTATTAAATAAGTTCTTGATAATGGGTAAAATTTAAGGTTGTTTTTAGGATCCTCACTAAAAGCAAAATTTTTAAGAATTAAAATTCTAACAGGTGTAACAGGTATACAAAGGGTCCAAAAGTTTCAATTGTTTTGACTTTTATATGAAACAAAGTATTTCAGCTTTAGAGTAATTGGGAATTACTTCCAAATGGAAGTTTAAGAAAGAATCAGAAGCTAGGAAAGGTATAATACTAAGATAAAGTCTAATTCTTTTTTTTTTTTTAAGACAGAGGTACAGAGAGAGACATGAAGATGAGAGAGAGAGAGACAGAGACAGAGAGACACAATTTTTATTTAGTTTTACATGTGACTTTCATTGCTCTGAGACTCTGTTGTGTATGTGGTGCTGGAGTTTGAACTTGGTACTAGCGCATGCCCGGCAAGCGCTGTAACTGCTGAGCCACTGATCCAGCTCCCAAAGTCTAATTCTTTAACAACAGAGTTTTTTAAAAACATTGGTATGGTTATCAAAATGATTTCTTATGTCTGCTAAGTATTATTAGAGAAACTAAATCTAGAATTTGTACCTGTTTTAAAGTCTTAAACGATTGTTCTACAACTAGTTAAATAAGCAACTGATATTTCAGGACAACATTGTTGATATTCTAGGTCTATGTGACTAAAGATACATATACATCTGGGAACAAAATTTTCAAGCTTTCTTCTATATGTGTTGCATAGTTTAAGGCAGGTCATTTAACCAAGCGCTGTCTTTTAAACATTGTTCATTTTAAACCTGGCCTTTATTTGTTTTAAATACATAGAAGTTTTATCACTAATGGGCTGCATTTATGAATCAATCTTTGATCGCCAACACTGTTTCTTTTGTAATTTCATTTTGTATTTTTCAACAGTTTTGAGTAAGTGTCTAAATTGTAGAAGGTCTGCGGAAGGTAAATCTCAGAAACTTCTGTATTATTAAGTTGAATATAATTGGCACATCTGACATAGAAGGGCCACATTGCCATTTAAAAGCCTGACATTTCTGTTTACTTTGACTATCTCTACCAGACAGAAGTTAACGCTAAAGAGTAAACTGCTTTACAGAATCACATGGGACTACACCCCAAGGATACATAAGCCATTTTAAAAGCTAAATGCCACATTTAGAGGGGGCTTCTCCTATTACACAACTCTTCAAAGCACTTTTCTTACCATTACACTTCCACTACCTCAGTACCTTGCAAACGAACCATACAGGTCTCTTCAGTGTTTGTTCTTCCAGGATTCTTTTTCTTTTTCTTTTTTTTCTTTTTTGGGTGTATTGGAACCCTGACAAAAAACTTAAGTTCCAATATGCCCTTTGCTTTCTGTGTACCCTCCACTTTAGTTCCTCTCTTGACACTATATAGTGAGGCTGAATTAATCTGGTTTGCTCAGAATCCCCTTCCAGGGCCAAGTGGGCCATTTTCCTACCAGTGGTGGTCAGACTCTCCCTACCCTCCTCACTTGCTGCCTTTAGGTTGGGGGAAGGAGGACTTGGTTATGCAGTAACTAGCACCCAGAGGCTAGAACAGCAACTCCAAGAGGCAATGGAGGCATCTGCTGCCTCCCTGGCCTCCCTACTAAGACCAATAATATCTATTGCCCAAGTTACCGTGCAGAACCACTGAGCACTAGATTGGATGGTGGTCAAAGGGGAACATGTCTATTCCTAAAAGAGGAATGCTGCTACTACATCAATAAAACTGGGCTGGTTGAGAAAAACGTCGGAACTCTCCGACATCTGAGTGAGAGGCATAAGCAAAAACAGTCAAATGACCCTTGGCCAGTATGGCTAAACTCCATGCTTGTCACCTGGCTAACCCCTCATCCTTACTCCCACATTAGTGACAAAACTCCTTATAATGACTGCTTCCTGTCTCCTCAGGTTCACCCAAAACAATTTGAACAAGGTCGCTGGAGTAACATACAACCAAATACTCTTGCACCCTTACAATGACCTCCCTACTGACAAACTAATACCTGAAGCCTCCCCTCCCCCACAACACTCCCTAAACAGCAGGACGTAACCAGAAGGAAATCAATGCCCTATATCACCAAAAAGGTGGGGTGTTAGGTTGATTTCAGGTGGCCAGATGGGGACAGGGCATCATGCCATCCATGCGTAGGAAGGAGCAACCAATCAGACACTGGCAGATAAACTCCAATGGCATCTCTCAACCTCCCAATGATTGATGGAGTCCCCAGCCAATCCCCAAGGGATACAAGACCCCCAAACTTCCTCTGTACCTCCCTGGACTCCCTACAACCCACTCCAGACTATAAAGTTGCTGCCTGGCTGGGGCAACTTCCCCAGCCCACCCTCACTCTGGCAGACTGGTGAAACTCACCTGAGAGCCAATTCCCAATAAAAAGTTTTTGCTTTTAGGTCTGACTCCTTTTTGAACACCCATGCCTGATTTTTACGATAACCATCAACCCACATATCTTTCTCTGCAGATGTAAAAGCCATTCGTACATGTATTCTCTGCCCTTCTCACTTATAGCTGCGTTCTGGCTAGATTTAACTATGATGAGTATTGATAAGAACTTATAGACTGGAAGAGAAGTAGTCTTCCTGTTTATTTCTATTTAGAGCTGCTTCTCTGGAAGCAGCTGCATTTCCTATGGACCCAGCTGACCCTGGGTGGCCCCTGCATCTGTTCTGGGTATTTCTATGTAGCTTCCATGTGGATTCAGCAACCCGACCACAATCTGTCAATACTAGCTTGGACTGAGTTTCTACCCCTTCTATCTCACCCTCCAGGCATAGGGGTGGTACCAACTTGTTTGTCCTTTTAATCTCTCAGTCCCTTCATGGTTCCTATTTGTCTTTTAGTTCTGAAAATGCTTTTGCAAACAGTCTCCAGTATTCAAGTTCTTTGGGACTACTTGGCATGAGTTCTACTTTTTGCACCAGACCCTAACACATAATTTATGCATATAGAAGGAATGGTCAGACCATGAAAAGCAATTTTTAAAACTGTGACCATAATGCATGCTATATAAATCATATTCAATCAGATTTGTTTATATGTAGTAAAAAAAAATCTTAAGTAGAAACTCCGAAAAAATTGCTGAAATCCAAATATCAATTCACAATCACAGGAAAAAGTATTCCTTTTGAATATTCTTCTGAGGATAAGAATAAATACCAATTAAGACAAGTACCTTCAGTCATTGTTTTTAAAAAAACTGTATCTTTTAATTTTTGATACTACCTTATCCATAGATAAAAGCTTGGTACTCATGTCATACTTACTTTTGGTTCAATTACCTCATTATTTTTTAAAATTGCATGAATAGTTTAAAATTGCAAAATTTATAGCATTTACATTTTCTCCAACCATCATTTTCACATATTTTCTTACATTCATTTAGATATAAGTAGAGTCACTATAATCACTATTTCTATGCCAAGGCCACCATTCCTGAAATCTCTATAAGATTACATTCCATATGTGTTGAATTACTAATATTATTGTTATCAGTTAACTTGTAATATACAGTTCCTTTTCCTTAACAGTAGCTAGGAGATACACACAAACACACACACACACACACACACACATATTCATCCTATTGAAGAAAGCCTGCCTGTAATCTCTCTCCATAACAGAATACTTGGTAAAGTGTAAAACTCTCTAGTAACATTTTCTTTCCTGTAAAACATTGTAGAATTTTATCTGTAGCATTCTGGCACTGGAAGCTGCTGTGATATTAATGGCAATCTGAGCCTGTTCTTTTGGTAGGTTAGGTTCTCTCTGAATGAACACACATACATACACACACACTGACACATACACGATTGCGTGTATGGACACTGCGTGCTCATTACTTCTGCAGATTCAATCTTGATTTCAGATAAATTTTCTTGCATTATATCTATAAGTATATTTTTCACTGACTGAATTTTTTGAATTATGGCCACCATTCTTCAGTGCTCAATCGTCTTTAAACTCTTGTCTTGCTTAGACTAATCTAATTCTTTAATTTCTTTTTTTTAATCACTATCTCAAGATCTATGTCTAAAAATCATGTTTAAAAATCTAATTTTTTATGTTTCTAATTTATTTATTACTTTTAGGAAGGTATTTTAGCTATTTCCTGAGATTGGGGATATCATTTAATGTCCTTTTTTAATTTTATAATTTGTGTTCAAGCTCATTTCATTCTTTTCAAGTTCTTTTGTTTTATAGAATATAGACTATTTCCTTTTGTGCCCTGCATTTTTCCATGCTGTTTTTTATTTCTCTTTTTTATTATAAGCTCCATTTTTGCCTATTGCACATTTTCTGCTTTGCATTCAATAATTCAATAATTTATAATTAATAGTTATATGTTTTAGCCCTGTCATATAATAGATAATCAATACATGCTTGATACATAAAATAATGAATACATAAATAAAATATGTAGGGGCATCTTCCAGCCATTTTATTTTTACAGTTCACAACTTTGACTGGTACTGCTCTGGTATTGGTCTCTGTGGCAAGAAGGGAACTGTTAAGTGGCACATAGCTATTTTTCCAACTGTAACATTCCTACATCTTTCTTCTATAAATAAGACTAAAATTCAATGGGATTCTTATGCCCCTTAATTCACTGCTGTAAGCCCCATCCAAAGTCATCTGTAGTGACATGGCTGTAAGCTCAACAGGTTTTGATGTGTCTGCTGTTCAGGTTGGGTGCTTGTTTTACTGTTTATTTTGTCTGATAAAATGCCTCAGTATGTTAGTCTGTCCAGTCCCATACTGTAATCCTCCCACACAAATTATACAGAGATTGTAATAACTGAGCAAGGCGAGGGATGAAAGATCTTTAATACCCCAGTATCCAATAGGGAAGCAATCTCAAACCACACCGAGGCTGTGGCCAGCCTGGGATTTCCCCCACAGTCCCCATGCCCTTCTTCAACTCCAAAGTCAACTCAGCAAGCTGGGTGTTGAAGATCCTGTTGACTATGCCAATTGTTCAATCCCAGGGCTGCAAAATCCCCTGCATACTGTTTACCAAACTCTACAGAAGAACTTAGAGGACTCAATGGAGAGGACTTGGACATTTTATTACTTATGTGCTCCTTGCAGCTGCAAGTCAGTATACTGCATGGCTCCTGCTAGCATGGGGAATGTATAGAATTAGGTTGTATGCCCACTGCACAGATGGCTTCATACATGCCTTTACTGTATAATCAAGGTCACTCTGCTACGATCCTCAGCTAAAGATTGGAGACAAGGGAAATGACCATCTTCCCCTCTCCATTTTCATCATTATTATATTCTGTAGAGTTCTTCTTATCTCACTACCTGGAAAAACAACCTTTCCTAGGCACTGACTAGTATTTACCCTAATACCAAGAGAATTTTACAGATGAGTTTTACCAGATGTTCAGGAAACAAATAATTTTAATCTTGAATAAACAGTCCCAAGTATACAAGAAGAGAAATGTCCTCCCAAAGTTATTTTACAAGACTGGAAATTTGATAACCACATACGGAAAAGAATGTAAAAAAAGGAAAACGGCAAGTCAATCTCTCTCACAGATAGAGATGTGAACATCTTAAGCCAAATATTAGCAAACAGTTGAAGGTGAAACATTAACAAACACAATCGAGAAATAAGAGACTGGTTTTGATATTAGAAAGAATGAAGCTTGAGCTGGAGCAGTTGCTCAGTGGTTAGAACACTTGCCTGGAATGCGCAAAGACCCAGGTTCGAATCCCAGCACCACATACACAACTAAGTGTGTTCTCTCTTTCTCTCTCACTCTCTCCTTCTCTCTTAAAACAAAGGAATGAAGCTTGTCACATTAGAGAAGACCCATTGATTATCTCAAAAAATGAAGAAGAGGACTCATTCATGAAAAAAATTCTTAACCAGAAACAGAACTAAACTTCTATAAATTGATAAATCTAAAATCAACAGAATACTTAGTAAAGAAAAGAGCATTCACTCTCATCTCAGAAGTAATTTTAACCAATTTTATTTGACATGGTACTAAATGTTCTAGCCACCACACTAAGAAAAATAATAGCAGCTTTATAACTACTGCAAATGAAGGAACATATTTTTCATTACCTTTGTATGGTGATTATGGCAAAAATACAAAGTAACAACTTCCAATAATTTTTATAATATTATACTTCTGGTGCAAAATCAATACATAAAATGTGTTTCATTTTATTTAGTAGCCATAAAATCTATATAAATAATCTATGTGTCTTACAATGAGTCATTCCCAGTTAATTAAAATTATTGTGAAATACACTACTACAGTTTAAAGAACTGCTTTTTTGAAATGAACCATAGCAAAGACTATCAGTAGCCTGACTTCTAATTCTTTGCTTTAGTATTTTGCTTATGAGTGATACAGTGATTGAAATTGTGGCTGTTTCTGTACCAACAATTCCACTCAAAACAGCTATTATTATGGAGGTTTTGCCTTAAACATTGTTTGGGTTTCATTTTATTAATAAGTTATTTACTCCTGAGGTCAAATTTTTCTCCAAACACCTTTACTTTAGAGGACAGGTAAAAAGGTAATTTTATTGTATTTCATTATTGAAACAGAATCTACCAAATTCCATTAGTTTAAACTTGTTAGGAAGGCTAGAGCTTGTTCATCCACACAGTAAGCATCAAACATTGTGTGAATTATTTTAGTACCAGATTCCTCAGATCTTCAACAATATATTTACTGAAAAAATGTTAGCTTGTCACCATCTGGCTCCCTCTATGATTACTTTATTAGGAAAAATGCATTTCCCAAAGTGGTATTTTATTTCTCTATTATTAAGCAAGATATCTCATAAGAGTATTTTAATATTTAAGTTTAATACAATTTTGTAAAGTCCTTACTATCAAATGACTTAAAATATCACTTAAAATTATTGATGTTTATCTTCATTTTCTGAATACTGAATTAGAAGTCATTCTACTAATGATGATTTCCTATTTCACTAGCTAATATGTCAAAGCACCATATAAAGTTGAGTTATAGCTGTTTTGTTTTGTGTTTTTGCACCAGGGATTGAACCCAGTGGCCCTTAACCATGAAGCCACATCCCCAGCACTTCTATATTTTCTTTTTTCTTTTTTTTTTTTTTTTTTTTAAGAGAGAAGGACAGTGAGAGAGAGAAAGACAGAGAGAATCGATTTTTTTATTGAGTTTTTCACATGGCTTTCATTGCTCCAACACTTAGTTGTGTAGGGTCGTATATAAGTGTAGTGTCGTCATATGTGGGTGCTGGGGTTTGAACCCGTGTACTTGCGCATTCCAGGCAAGTGCCGTAACCACCAAGCCACTGCTCCAGCCCCCTATATTTTCTTATTTTATGACAAGGTTTCTAAGTTGCTTAAGGCCTCACTAAGATGCTGAGACTGTCTTTGAACTTTGATTGTCCTACCTCAGTCTCCCCAGCTGCTGTGATTGTAGGTATGCACCTCTCCACCCAGCTGATGGTTCATTAGTTAAGCAGTTGTAAATAAATATTTCAAGTAGCCATTATCTGAAATTTTGTAATTTCCTCAATATTTGCAAACTTCTTATTTTGACTGACTGCTTGAGGGATCATTATTGTTTTTACCTCCTAATCTGATTGATACCGAACTCAGATACTCCGTGGAGGGGTTATGAGAACTCTACCATTTTGGTTTTATCCTCTGATTTTCTAAAAACCAATTATTGCCTTTAATATGCCCATAATTTGGAACAAGCTTTATAAAAGCTTTTTTTTCATTTTATGTGGGTTAGTTATCTTCCAGTTAGCAAATACAATCTGTGACTGTTTTGTTAGTTATGTGAAATTTGAAAAACATCACAATCCCCTAAAACCATGAATGCATGAGAGCAATACTTATTTGGAGTTTTCATATTTCTCTCCACATACATGTGGCACCATGTGTAAAGTGAGACTGACTTGAGATCATCTGTTGTAAGGACTTAGTGAGGATGTCAACATCAACCCCCTTACTGGATATGGATAAATATATGATTATCTATATATTAAAATAAATAACTAAATAAGTGTTTCTTTCCATATCTCAAAATATATTACAAGCCTCACTTGAGATACCAGCATTTAAAAATATTTTTAGGATACCCAGAGGAATATTTTAATGTAATTTTATTGTGTGTGTGTATGTATGTGTGTGTGTGTGTGTGTGTGTGTATCTTTCTTTGCTCCAACACTTCGTTGTATACATGGTGCTGGGGTTCAAACCAGGGTCCTTGTGCATGCCAGGCAGGGTGCTGTAACAGCTGAGCTGCCACTCCAGCCCTTTAATGTAGTTTTAAAATGGCTTTTCCTCCGAGACTGAAAATTCTAAAGACTGTTAGGAAGCCACATTTATTCTTATTATTTATATGCTAGTTTCTAGTTCTATGACAAGAACATAATAAGTGTTCAGGAAAATGGATAGGGTACAGAAAAACCACTCAATTAGGCTTAATAATGAGACTGGCTATCATGTTGGACCGTGTACACGCAGTTGTAATTCACAATTGCATCAAACACAAGCTGAGTTTTGGACCTAAAACATTCAAATGAACACAAGTCTGCATGAACCATAAGCTGTGGCTAGCCCCAGATGACAGAGATAATCTCAACAGGGCAAAGAGGAGCTGAGCTGTATAATTTCTGCAGTAATCATTTGACTGATCTTGGCAGACGTTCTTAATAGGCTCCTATCTAGCCTAATAGCCATATAATTTGTAATTCTCTACTATAGAACTGCTTTTCCAATGGGCATCTCCTTCTGGGACTGGCCCTCCCTTACCACCTCTCAATAGGACACATTGTGTTTTCACTATCAAAGGAATCCTTGATTTGTGTTCTGATAAAGGAACACATCATGTGGGGAGCACAGCCAATTTTTCTTTTCTTTGGTACTAGGAGCAGGGATGAGAGCAAGGAATATTTTTCCTGTGTAGTGTCTTTTCTTTCATATCCTGAAATCCTGTTCTATTAACTTTTTAAGCATGTTCATACACGCCCGGGGAATCACAATTCCTTATTTAACAAATATTCATGGCTGTAACTATGATTTACCACAAATATTACATGGTTCAGGAAAACAAAAAACATAAACTTTGACATCACATTAGCCAGATTTTGGAATTGTAACTTCACCACCTCCCTCTACAAGCTGATATTTTACTTCTATTAGCTTGCTCCTTCATCTGGAAACTGTATGTCTGAGTGCCTTTCACTTTTTAGTCACTAAATATAGTTCTCCTTGCTTTCCTTTGAGAGTTCTTCACAGACACTGAAGGTAAAGGTATATATTTACTGGTTGACCATTCAGTTCTCTTTGACTTGCTCTATGGTTGTTTGCTTTTTAACCCACACTAATAAATTTCTTGCAGCATGATTTTAAGGGTACTCTGGATGGTGATGCAACTTCTATGGGTGCCACAGGGACCTCATTTACTTCACACTCCAGGTTCTCTAGGAAGAATGGAGTTTGTCAATGGATAATCCGGAGGGATACCATATATCTTTAGTAACTAGAAAATGGCATCTTTAGAGTTAGAAGTAAAGTATCTCAATTAAAACACATCTACCTATACATAAGACTAAAAGGTATGCATAGCCTTGGGGAAAATCATCTCCATATGAAAAAAGAGATTACATTTGTTTAGGGTGAGAGTAGTTGATCTTAGGCTTTGTCAAGAAATATTTAAGATACAACAGTAAATTACTTAGATTCATGTATCTTTTATATATTTGTTGGTCTATATGAATTTCTGATGTGTATCAATGTTGAATACATATGGGAAAATTCATAGTGCAACTCAATTTGTCAAGTTTCCGGTAATATTCTTCCTGGGAAAAAGAAGTTTTGGTTGTAGAAGAGCTGTTGAAAAGAATAAGCCCCCAAAGCAATTCCTTGCTCCTTAAAATGTGGGTTATATCCCATCATTTGATATTTAAGACTAAGGAGTTGTTTTCCTTTGGGAAGATGACATAGTATGAAAACAACCTTTTTTTTTTATTCTTTATTTTATTTGTTCTTTATCCACTCTTTTTTGTTTTCCTATGATAAGTAAAAATATAAATCTTTCAAAATGGCTCATTTTTGAGACAAAAGGGAAGGCTATTAGTTGTCAAGGTAGATTTAAAAAGTATAAACTGGAATCATCCAGAGAAAATCTGGCCTATACTCTTATATGCAGAAGCTAGAGTAAACTAAGGGAAAAGAGTACATGGGGTGGTGGCAGGGGGATCCCATGGAATCAGAAGGGAGATCAGGGGGGTAGAGGAAGGGTTAGAGGGTGTGGAAAGAGGGATGGGAAAAGGGTGGAACTGCAGAATGAAGTTGACCAAATTATGCTATATACATATATTAATATATCACAGTGAATTTTGTGTTTGTGTATATTTAGAAAGCACCTTCTATTTATTATTGAAGGAAGACCAGTAGAGTAGAAGAAGGGGAGCAGAAGGAGGGAGGAGAGGAGGGAAAGAGGAAGTACTGATGATTTAAGTGGAGAAAATTATATTCTATGTATGCACGATTATGTCAAAATAAACCACAATATTATGTATAATTATAATACACTAACAAGATTCAACATTTAATTCTTCTTAACAGAAGTCATCTGTCTGTCTAGAGTGCTTTTTCCCCCTTAAATACATTAACACATTTGAACTGATGGTAATTACATCTGTAATATATCTAGCAGGAAAAATCACTGGATTACCTCAGTCAGGCTCCAGTTGATGAGCCTGAGCAGCATTTCTCTTTTGTGTTGAATAGATCCCGTTTGCCTAGATCTAGAGCTTCCTTTCTTCATGTGACATATGTGTTTACACCCTTCCTGATGGTCCAGCAGCTGAAGTGCTTTTGACAGAATGAACTTTTACCAAGTGTTAAAACTAGTGAAATCCTATGCTTCCTTCCATATATCAACATTATTTTTATAATAAAATTTTTTTGAAAATCACTTTGTACTGTTAATTACTGATGATTTATGGATAATTCTTATACTATTATATTAATAACTATTATATGTATAAATCAACTGTAATTTAAAGTGTATCATAGATGCTAAAAAATAAAATAATCATATAAATATAAAATATTTAGTCAAAGGAATTTAATAATTTATATGTCACACTTACAATAAATATGTTGTGATCTACAATAAATCACTACTCCACCATACTGTACTTTCCTTTCTGACCATTTTGCAGTATCTCCTTTATTATTCTCTTTTCATTTTCCTAGTCTTTAAACATTGGAAGGCCTCAGAAATTAACCTTCAGAAATATTTCCTTCTTTTCTCTATAATGTCTCTAAATGATCTAATGCACCATTAAGGCTTTTAGTTCCATCTAAAGCCACTTCCCTGGACTCCAAATTCAAAGTCACGTAGCCATCTGCTAATATGATACATCACTTGAAATCAACGCCTTGAAATTATTAGGCCCCAAGATGAGTAATTGCTATTCAACCACTCATCCACATCAATACCTCCTCCTCATCTAGGCTTACTTACTGCTCTCCAGTAATAGTTTACCCTTTCTTTCACTGTTCAGTCTAACGACCTTGGTCTTTAACCTGATTTCTTTCTTTCATACCTTGTATCTGCTCTATTAGCAAATCCTGCTTGTTCTACCTTTAATATATATTCACAGTAGCCAAAAGGTAAAAAATTACATTCTCCATCAACTGATGAAAGGATAAGAAATATGTAGTATATCCAAACAGTGGAATATTTTTCATAAAAACAAAGTCCTGACATTTGTTACAACATAGATGAACTTTAAAACATTATTCTAAAGGAAAGAAGCCAGACATGAAAGCCACACATTGTATTGTTGGATTAATTAAGCAGTAGGCCATTGGCCTGAGGTTGTCTCCATGCTTTGAGTTCCTACATCATGTAAGAAACCTAATTTAGAAGTATATATTTCTAACAAACAGGCAAGTGTCAGCCAACCACAAACACGCAAGCTTCACCCAGTCACAGGCAGCCAACAGATCATACCATACCCAAGTCAGGCAAGCGTGTAGTCATAGTCAATCCAAATGAATGATCTCTCTTTGTATCATTTTCAGCCTGGGAAATTGCACTGCTCAAACACCTGGGTGGACCTCTCTGAACTGCATCAGGTCCTGAGGGCTGGTGCTAATTAATGGTTCATACTTTGTTCAAATAAATTATTACATTTAATTTGTGTAAAGATTTTTCTTTAGAAAGAATCTTCTATTTATATGAAATGCCAGAATAGGAAAATCCATAAAAGGGGAACGTAGAATAATGGTGCCAGGCGCTGGACAGTAGGAAGTTATTGAGAAGTGAGTGTATAAAGAGTATGTGTTTTATTTTTGGGGGTGTGAAAAATATCTCCAAACTAGGCATAAGTAAATGTACTAAATATCATTGACTCACACATTTTAGAATGACTGATTTTGTACTATGTGAATTTTATCTCAATAAAAACACAAAATGTTATTCGGGATCAGACCATTTCTCATTATCTCAAGCAACCACTCAAATTCAAGATCCTATCTTCTCTTCACCAAATTATTGCAAACACTTTTCTTAATAAGAGTGATACTACAAACGTAGTCGAAACATTTCAATAGCTTCTGTATCCTCCAGAATAAAAGACAGCATCTTTATGTAACCCCAAGACCTCACATGATCAGACCCTCTGTTGTTGGTTACCAAAACTCTTAAGTTTGCCTCTGACCTCTGATAATTCCTCTACCCCATCCAGAAAGGTCTATCACCTTTCTACTCCTGAAAATGTGAAATATCTAAGCCTCTTCATCCTTTGTGTTTCCAAGGCTGAGAATAAGAACTCCAGATATATTCATTTTTCTCCAAAGTCTGCACTTGAAGTTATCTTTTCAAGTAAGGTCATTCTTTGAAAGACTACAACTCAAGTCCTCCTGCAAACACCTTCATTTCACTACTTATTTCATCTTTTAGCACTAGACACTAATGTTCTATATATTCTACATATTTACTTTGCTCTTTGTCCTACTCCTCTATAATATTGCCTCACAAAAATAATGCTTCATGAAAGCACAAATTTACCCTTTTTGCTCACTAGTGCCTAGCACAAATAAGTGTTTAGTTTCTATTTCTAAATTAACACTTAAAACTTTTAAAATATATTGCAATAGTGGGAAGAAATATTTAAGAAGGCTGAAGTTATTGTTCATTAAATTTACCCCAAATTGTTTACCCTTATAAGAAGATATTATGGGAGCTGGAACAGTGGCTCTGCAGTTACAGCACTTGCCTGGCATGTGGGAGGATGCAGGTTCAAAATCCAGCATCACGTACATAACGAGTTATCCCAGCAACGAAAGCAACATGAAAAACTAAATTAAAAATATTTAAAAAGGCAACATTATGACTTTTACCTTAAATTGTATCCGTTAGTTTTGAAAATTCTGCTCTATATCATACCAAACATAAAGTCACCATTGCATAGTTAATTTATTCTGTGCTTGACAATACTGCTTCTGTAACAGCGTCAGCAAAAAAGAACTGAGTGTAGTAAATTTGTATGAATCTCGTTTCCAATTTCTGATTAAGCTGCTTTTATTGGACTGAACTGTGATTTGATAAGAATTAGTGAAGAACAATAACATGTCCAAAATTGATCAAAACAGTCTTCATGCAATCATATCAAAATATAAAGTGAATAGACTCAAAGTATGTGCACTAAGATAAGCATTAGATCAAAAAGCTAGTATTAAAAGGTTTTCTAAATTGATGATTAATTTAGTACATCTCTGAGGCTGAATGTGGTTAAGGATTTTATAGGAAAACTGATTTTTAATTAAGAGTATAAATGGCCTCAAGGTAAACACTGTATGTTCTGAATCTCTTGAATTGAAAGAAAAGTTTTGAATCTCATTCCATCTCAGATAAAGAATGACCTACATTTTCAGCTAAGTTATTGCACACATTTTATAAAGGACTGGTCACAGAAATCCAAATTACATAAGCATGACAGATGGCTTTGTCTTCATCCATTGTAAATTTTATTTAAGTGTGAATACAGTACTACTCTGAACATAGCCATCTCCTGTGACTGCAGTACAGGGAGATTGACTGATTGAAGTCCACAAATAATCTGAAATCTCATTTGTACCATATTTGTAAACTACTCCAGCATCAAACCTTGCATTGGACTAGCCTATATAAAAAATCTGATAATTTTCCTTCCCTCTGAGAGGTATGGTACTCATATAAAAGCTTAGGGAAAGAGAAACAGAACTCAAATCATCTTCCGACTGAGTAATTGAAAGGCAAAGCTGGTAGCTTGCTCTGTCTGAGGGTGCTCATTTGTGATTCCCTTGGCCACATTTCAGTGACCACACTTCAACAGCAGGGACATAAATGTGCCACAGTGTTCCCAATAAAGCTAGTTATTAGCCTTCAGAGCATCATGACAAGTACGATAGATTTTGCTTCTTGATGAAACCATTGCTACAGGGTTTGGCTTTAAAAAATGTGTTGTCCATGTTCTGTAGTCGATATATTAAAAGCTGGAGATATAATTATTCATTTAACATTAGTTTGCACTCATTCAAATGTAATTTTCTCTTCTTAGCAACATAGTAGTGATTTATAAAATTGGCTATGTAATACATTTCTTGTGAGGATTTGACACTCAGTTGCATAATCCATATTCTGTGTTTTCCATAAGACATAAACATTTGCTCGCAGTTAAGGGACTAAAGCAGAAAAGGCAGCGAGGCATATAAACAAAATGTATAAATTTCTATATCAATGATTTGAAGGGTTTACAATTTGCAAATGAAGCAAAAATATAATGAGATATCTATTTTTCATGGCGTCTGTTTCTTCTTTTAGGGGGTCAGCATTATTTGTCAAAATATGTTTAGGAAAAGCTATTTTCTCCTCTTTGCTCATTCATGTAAATTCAAAAGCTAAACCAAGATGACTGTCAAAATTTAAATGAAACATGCTCAGAATCTAAGGAAGTCATTAAGAAATTTTAGTTACCATGTCCTGTGGTTGAAGTAGCCATTCATCTTGAGGTCCTCACCCGAGCTGAGCTGATGCCATGCCATGCCCTTGAACTACAGAACTGTGAGCTAAATAAACTTCCCCTTCCTCTACAGGTACTAGAGATTGAGCCCTGGGATGCTCTACTACTGACATACATCCCCAAACCAAGACTTTATATCCTTTTAAAATTTTTATTTTGAGAAAAGATCTCACTATTGCAAAGGCTGGTTTTGAACTTGCAATCCTTAGACTCAGCCTCCAACACCCAACTAAACCTTTTTTCTCAAAATTATACAGCTTCAGATATTTCATTATTAACATCAAAAAGACTAAAAATGTGTGAAAGTCATTGCCTTAAAATGTGTAGAACTTCAATTTGTTAAATTGATCAACTTAATACATTAAGAGCTTCTAGTAGCTACCAATTTCCATGTTCCCATTTCTTTGTAAGTGAAATGGAGACAATAATATCACAATTTGTGATTATGTTAATTACATAAAATAATCTGTTCAAAGGATTTTTCAAAAGGAGGAAATTCGCCTTAAATATATTATTTTTACCAAAGATGGTGCAAATTAGTTGAGTATATTTGCACCATCTTAGAATATGAAACAATCTTCCCAACCCATACTGATAGCTCATTTATTAGAATTATTTTTTTTCCAGAATACTGATTAGAAGGTTGAGTGCTTGGCCTTCAAAGTTTGGGCAACCTGTTCCTCAAGATTCATTGCAGATCCTCACCCCTGAAAGCTGCCAGCCTTCTCTTCCACCTTGACCCTTTTCTCCATTCTTCTCTGTTCTTTCTGAAACTTTTCTGCTCTGGGGAAATCACAGTCTAAGAAGTGGTTACTGTTGGCCTAATGTAGGTTCTCCCTAAGGCACATAGGAGTCCAACACCTGCTCAAAAGGGCAAAGGGAAGTTAATTTTTTTCCCCTGGCACTCACCAGTTTTGCCTATTCCCTCCCCCTCCCACACACATACCCCTGATTTTAGTCTTGCTTCTCTACTTTATAACCTCTTCTCTGTTGCTATGCCTCCAAATTTATCCACAAGTATATTACAACTCTGTGCTATAATATGGGCATTTTTTCCTCCTCTCTTTCCTTATATCTGTGAGGGTTTGTGAAAGATAGCTTAGGAAGTATAGAGAGCTGTGATTCATGTCTTTTGAAGGGAAGTAGATTTTTTTTTCTAGACATATTTGCAGATACAAATTATACAACTAATTCTTGTTTTATTTTAAAGTCAAATTTCATTTTATAGGAATTTGTCTTTCATTCTGTGTTAATCCATATAAGATTAGAGTAGATATAACCCTATTTCATAGGGAAATACCTCTCAAAATATTTGTGATAAAGGATCAGTTTCTCTCCCTCATTTATTACAAACCAATATTTTATTAAAATCTGAAAAAGAATGACTTGAACAATGAAATTAAGACAGGCATTTAAAACATAAGAATAGGAAAATAATCACAATATATCTACATGTTGTAAATGTATTTTGTTCCATAATCTTACTCGTACAATAAATTATATATGAATCCCCATTAAAAAAAAACTACAAGCACACTTGGCATTTTGAATAAACACTATGTCTATTAACATTACTTTAATGTGGTATGAGTTTATCTTTTACTTGTTAACTTACTTACTTTGATCATAAATATACCATTACTTGTAGAGGAGGATGCAATGTATATCTAAACTAAATGATACACAGAGCATAAGAAACAGACTCTGAGATATGCAGACAGGAGTAGAAAAAAATTTAAAGCAATTTCAACAAGTTCTAAAATGAAGCAATTCTATCCTCCAAATTTTATTTTTACAGTCCTTCATCAGTGGCTATTTCATATGGTTTATCCTATAGTTACAGTTATGTTTCAATTATCTGGTTGGAATAAACATGTTCTGGATTTTTATACTTTTGGATAATAGTTTACAAATTAGTTTTAAAACATTACATACTTTGAGAGAATGCAGCTCACTCCAACATCAATTGGCCTAGGAGGAACTATAATATACACGTCCATCTATATTCCATTCAACAAATGAAATTAATCAAATATTTATTCTCAATGTCTTCACCTTTCTTATGATGGACAGTAAAAAACTTTGCATAATACATCACTCTGTACCATATAATATGCAGAGACTTATCAAAAAGCTTTATCTCATTTATTCTATAACTTTAGGCAAGATCAAATATTATGATCTGGCCTTAACTTGCTAGTTGCAAGATAGGAACTGGGACCTAGGTTGTTTCAAATTTTAGTTATTAAATTGGACATGTTTACTTCTATACTGTAATGATCCTCCTCTGGAAAAAAGAACTATAAAGAAATAAAAAAACAACTTATCATCAAATTATATGAATTTCCAGAATTCTATCATAAAAGACTGTTTATTACATCATAGCAAAAATGCACATGTAATCTGAGGAATTTGATAGAACCAGCCACATTTAATTCCTTAAATACAGTAAGATGATTCTTTTTAATTATGGAAGTTCAAAATCTAATTTGATATTTCAAAGTGAAAAGAAAACATAATATTAACATCTTTGTTTAAAGAAGAAATTATAAGGAGGAATATAAATCAGAAGTGTGTGAAACTCAAAGAGACATAAAGCAGCAATAATGGAGGAAAATTGGAAGTCAAAATAAATTTGTAAAGAAGACCAAAAACAGAAAAGTAAGATAGTTACTAGGAAATTATAACAGGTTACCTCTAAGATGACAAAGATATTAATGCATTACTTCTGATGTCATTCCTTGGTATCTACAAGAGATTCATTCTAGTACATCTTATGAATACCAAAATTTATGGATATTCAAGTCCTTTTTATTAAATGCCATGGTATTCCATTATAATCTGTGCCACATACTTTAAATTATCTCAAAATTCCTCTTAATAACTAGTACAATGTAAATGCTAAGTAAATAGTAGTTATACTATATTGTTGAGGGGGAAATGACAGGGAAAAGAGGTCTGTGCATGTTTACAACAGACACAATTTTTAATATTTTTAATTCATGTTTGCTTTTGGGAACCTGTGGATAAATGTGTAGGGCTAACTGCACTTTTATGTTTTTTATACCCCAGTCTCTTGAGTCTTCTATATTTCCCCATTATACTATTTACAAGTGTGTGTGTGTGTGTGTGTGTGTGTGTGTGTGTGTGTGTGTATACATGATTGTGCATTTTCCAGAATTAACTGATTGCATAAGTATCATTACATTTCTGAGTGGAGCATGTACAGAGTGTTACATTGTTGATTGTCTCCTTAGATCCCTGTTTCCTCCCAACCCCTGCCTCCCCGCTCCCTCCCCTACATATCTATAGTTCCAGTAAATTATGTGTCACTATGCATTTGGTGGGTCTAGTACAAGACTACCTTTCACCCAAGCCTGGGTTTTGTTCTAGCCGCCACAAATGAGGGAAAACTTTTGACCCTGAGTCTCTGGGTGTGGTTAATTCCACTCACCATGGTTTCTTCCGTTGTCATCTATTTTTCTTCAAAGACCTTAATACCAATGCTTCTAATAGCTGAGTAGATTTTCATTGCTTATCTGTATACCAGAGCTATTGGATCCATTCATCCAGTCAATGGTATCTGGATTGATTCCATAATTTACCTATTGTAAATTGAACTGCTATGAACATTGATTTTGCTCTGTCTATGTAATGTGCTGATTCTAGCTCTTCTAGGAAAATATCCAGAAGAGGGAGAATTGTGTTGTACAGAGGATCCAACTGTAATTTTTTGAGGAGTCTCCACACTGCTTTTCAGAGTGGCTGTACCAGTCAGTCTGCAGTTCCACTAATAGTAGGCTAGTGTCCCTATCTCCTAACAACCCCTCCAGCATTTACTACTGTTTATATTCTTCATTTTCCCTAGTCTGACTGGAATGAGGTGAAATCTTTTAGTTTTTTTTTTTTTTTTGGCTTTTTTTTTTTCTGAGAGAGAGGAACAGTGAGAGAAAGAGACAGATAATCAATTTTATTTAGTTTCTCATGTGTCTTTCATTGCTCCAAGATGTTGTATACATGGTGCTGGGGTTTGAACTCACCTACTCATGCATGCCAGGAAAGCTCCAAAACTGCTGAGCCACCTGTCTAGCCCTGGATGTAGTTTTAATTTGCATTTCTCTAACTAGTGATTTAGAACACTTTCTCATGTGTTCATTTGCTTGCTCAATTTTCCCTGTTGAGAAGTTTGTGCTTAGCTCTCTGGCCCATTTATTGATTGGACTGGTTGTGTTTTTGTTACCAAGTTTATTTAGTTCTTCATAAATTTTATGGAGTTCTTCATAAATTTTAGTTTCCAGTTAAGAGGAATCACAGGCCATGATTATCTCCCATTCCACAGATTCTGTTTTGACAGCTTTGGACAATTCCTTGATTGTGCAAAAGCTTTTTAATTTAATGGCATTCCACTCATTAATTCCTGATTTTAATCCTTTCTCTTTGTGAGTCTTATTGAGAATGTCATTGCCAATTCCCATATGTTGGATTGTTGCTCCTAAATTTTCTTCTAGCATTTGTGTGGTAGCTCGTTTAATCCCTAGTTTCTTGATCAATTTTGATTTGATATTTGTACAAGGTGAGAAGTAAAGATTTTATTTCAACTTCCTACAAATGCTGGTCCACTTTGTCTAGCACCATATGTTGAAAAGGCTGTGTTTCCTCCATGTTATATTTGGTCCAATGTTTAAATATTTGTGGATTTGTCTCAGAGTCTTCTTTTCTATTCCATTGGTTTTCATTCATATCTTGATACCAGCATCATGCTGTTTTTGTTACTACAGCTCTATAGTATAATTTTACATCTGGTATCACAAGACCACCTATTTTTTCTTTCCTGTGAATTAATGCTTTAATTATTCCGGGTTTCTTGTTGTTCCAAAAGAATTTGGGAATTGCTTTTTCAATATCTTTAAAGAATGACAGTGGTATATTGATGGGGATTGCATTGAATCTATATGGTGCTTTTGGCAGAATGGCTGTTTTAATTAAATAAATTTTGCGTAACCAAGAACATGGAATGTCTTTCCTTCTCAGATCTTCTTCAGTTTCTTCCTTCAGTATTCAAAATTTTCATTGTAGAAGTCTTTTACCTTCCTTTTTAGATTAATTCCAAGTGTTTTATTATTTTTGAGGATATTGTAAATGGGACTGATTTTCTGATTTCTTCTTCTGCTTTAATATTGTATGTGTATAGAAACTATTTATGGGTTTGTTCTTGTAGCATGCCCCTTTGCTAAATCTGTTTATGAGCTCAACCAGTTTTCTGGTTGAGTTCTTTCTTTTTTGAATATATCAGATATAGAATATCATCATCAAAAAGGGATAGTTTGACTTCCTCTCTTCCTATTTTTATCCCTTTGATTTCCGTCTCTTGCCTGATTGCTCTGGCTAGGGTCTTGAGGGCTATATTAAATAAAAGTGGTGCAAGTGGGCAATGTTGCATTGTTCCTGAGTTTATGCGAAATACTTTGTTTTTCTCTGTTTAGTATTGTACTAGCTGAGGATTTGGTATATATGTCCTTTACATAGTTAAGATAAACTCATTTAATCCCCATCTTCTCTAGCATTTTGAGTATAAATGGATGCTGGATTTTATCAAAGGCCTTTTCTACATCTTTTGATATGATCATGTGGTTTTTGTCCTTAATTCTGTTTAAGTGATGAATCACATTTATTGATGTGTATATATTGAACCAGCCTTGCATACCTGGAATGAAACCCACTTATCTTGATGAATTATCTCTCTTTTTTTTTAATGTGGTTTGCTAGAACTTTAGTATTTTTTGTTGATGTTCATCAGGGATATTAGTCTGCAGTTTTGGGCTTTTTTCTTTTTTTTTTGATGCGTCTTTGTCGGGTTTTGGCATCACAGCTATGGTTGCCTCATAAAAAATGTTTGGGAGAGTTCTCTCTTTTTCAGTTTTTTGGAATTACTTGATAAGGAGAGATGTTAGGTCCTCCTCAAAGATGTGGTATTCTCAGCAGAGAATATATCAGGTCCTGGGCTTTTCTTTTTGGAATTGCTATACTGATTTAGTGCCTGTCATTGGGTTGTTCAGGCTTTGAATATCATCCTGTGTGAATATGGGGATGTTGTATGTGTCTAGAAATTTCTCCATATCTTCCAGATTATCTAATTTAGAGGAGTATAGTTTTTCAAAATAGGATCTGATCATCTGATGGATTTCTGTGGGATCAGTGGTGAAAAGTCAGAGGTGTTCATTATTGGTTTGGCTCTGGATGTGGAGTTTTTCTCTTGCAGTTTTTAATATTCTTTCCTTGATTTCCCTGTTAGACATTGTGAACATGATGCATCTTGGTGAGCTTCTCGTAGGCCTATAAGTTGTCCTTAAATGCTTCCTTGATAAGCATATTTGACTCTCTTCTAATATGGTAAAATTTTTCTTTAACTATTTAATTGAGAATGTTCTTTTTATCATTCATATATATATATTTTTTTGGTGTATCCCAATTAGTCTTAGATTCTTTCTTCTGATTTTGTCCTAGACATGCTGAAAACTCTGTTCATGCATGGGTTTTTTTTTCCTTTTTGTCATCCATGCACTCAAGCTTACTTAGCCTCGCCTCATTGCTATAAGTTCTTTCTTCAAGTGATGAGATTATTTTCTAAAAGTTAGTCTATTATCAAATTATTGTTCTTGTGATGTGATTTGCTGAAGATTTTAGTTCTATTACTTCCTTTTACAGTATGTCTATTTCTTTGATAATAGAGTATTTCATCTCTTGAGTTTTCTCACTTAGTCCCTTCCTTAAATCTTCTTTTAGTTCACTATTCCTTTTAGTAATCAGATAATTGATAATTTTTTTCTAGGTTTCCATTTCACTCCTCTCTGCGTTCCTTGGTAGGGGAGTTGTGGGTTTGAGGTGAACCTTTCCTAGTTTTATTCCTCATTTTTTTATAAGCTGCTTCTGGATCACTGAATTGAGGTTCCCTCTGTAGGAGCCAGGCAGGTTTGCAGGTGCTTCTTCTTTGCAGGTCGAAGGGTCAGATCAGACACCATCCTTCTGATGACCACCTTCTTCCAGAATGCTCCTTTTGCCCGGAGCCTCATTTTGCTGCACCTTTTGGATCTAGGCTCCAGGGTGTTGATCTGGAATCTGTTTGGGGTGTGGGTAAGCTGAGGGTTGTGTTGCTGAGTCCTGGGACCTCGGTGGTGTGGGGCAGATTGGAACAGGCCTGACTGCATGCTATGAGGGGACCTGGGATCCTTCACATCAGGGATGGGCCCAAAATATCTGGACCGGGAGGGTATGTGCTGCAGCTGGGGCACTCTTGGCGGGGAATCTTGGGGGTGATATACTGGGTGTATTTGCCAGCCTGGGACCAGTGGTCTGGTGGCCCATTCAGTGTCAGGTCTTGGTGGGGCAGTTCCCTGAACTTTTTTTTATTTTTTTTAATATATGCTTTTATCCTAAATAAAGAACATCCTATTATGGTTATAGCGATTCCATTTTAACATCCACCCACACCAAAAGAAATCTCATTTCCCTTCACAGTGAATGGTTGAGAAAAGCTTGCTGGTAAAGAGCTCTCAGAAATATTTCTTGCAGGGCTGGAGCTGAGGTTCAGAAGTAAGGTGCTTGCCTGGCATGCCTGAGGACTCAGGTTTGAACCCCAGCACCACATGTACAACTAAGTGTTGCAGCAACGAAATCCAGATAAAAACTAAATAAATCGATTCTCTCTCTCTTAAAAAAGAAAATAAACATTTCCTGACTGTATAGGAGAAGTACAATCAATAGCTGACCTCTATTATTTTCAGGACATTGGCATTTCTGGATGTAATATCTAGAACTGCTATAATTGAATTTCTACCAAAAACGCAATGGTACTACATTGAGCAATGAGGATAAGAGAACCATGACAGCCTGGATAAATCCAAGTCATGATTCACTGAACCTGGAGTCTTCCTTATCTGTAGGCTTCTTGAACAAGGAGAGAATAATTTTTCTTATCCATAATCCTATTTGAATCACTTCAAGGTGAAGGCATCCAACACAATTCCTTTACTTCTAGCTCAAGAGTTGCCATTCACCCTCCAAGTTTTTATACTGACTTACCAGAATTATTACCATTTAATTACATGTTAGCCCACCAGTAATCCGTGAGCTCTTCCACAGCAAGGACTGTGCTACAGGAATATAGTTGGACATATCAGCTCCTAGAATATTAGGAGTCTATGTTTGCATTTCAGGAAACCCAAAGCAAATCTTTTGCTCTTTCTAAATATGAATGTAAAGAAAATAGAATAAATTGTTGCAACAATTATACTTTGTCTAAAGTTCCAGAATTTATGGTCCATTTTGTTTTGTTTTGTTTTGAAGTGGTCTCTGTTTCCAGTGCTGCAAATAGAATATAAATTCATCAAGTTCTATGGAAGACAGACTATCAGAAAAAAAAAGTAAGATATTGATAGCTATTTGTTGGGTACTACATCCACACAGTTCAAATTTTATTTGGTTAGAATCAAGAATGTAATTCCAAGCTGGACTACGGTAAAAATGCAATATACCAAAGTTGAGCTTGCTTCTATATAATAAGCATGCTTTATAGATCTGGATAGTCCTAATCATCATTCGAGCTATCCCTAATTCTTATAAAAGCCAAGAGAGAGGACATGCAGATTATAGAATTACCTCCAGCATCTGGTCTTTCTGAATAAAGTAGTTAAAATGCCAACTTTCTTAACTAACATGGATGCCAACTCCTGCCCCCTAGGCAAAACTGAAATAGACTGAGATTATCAGGAATGCTTTGAAATACAAATGACTTTGTATCTGGGTCAGATAGCTTTCTGTTCAATCCAGTTTTAACTGAATTCCCTTACCGTTCAAGTCTATAATACTATACTGCAGATATCAAAGTCATATCATTGAGTTAATACTCAGGCATGTCAATCATGCTTTAAGCAAGATTCCACTCTCTATATAGACATTTGTCAGAGCTTTTTGATTGAAAATAAAGTTTAATACAAAGTTAGTTCAAACTTTATAGTCTGTTTTTGGCCTTGATTTATCTAACAGCCAAAACTAACTTTGATATTTTTTAAAAATTAAAATTTCCAGGAGCATATAAGTCTGCTAGGCAGAAATAGCATCTACTTTTCTGTTCCAAAGAGTGTATAATTCTTAGTGCTCAATAAATGTTAAATTATGAATAATAAATGAACATAAAGTCTGAGAGAAAAATGTTACTGAATGCACACTTATTTATTGATTCAATTTCCATAACACTTTCTTAAAGAACACTTGATCAACTTGAACTCAGACTATACCAGTAAGATATATAAAATGATGGAAAAGGTGAAGGATTATATAATGGAAAGGAAATATAACCCATGAACTGCTTTTGGCAAAATTTTACATGTATTCTAAAACCACACTGAGAATTTGTTAGAAAATTAAAATAATCTCTAATGAATTTAAAATAACTGACTACAGAATAGGGACTTTAAATGATTGGCCCAATTCAGCAGAAATCTTTTAGATGAAATAAATGAAATTATCAGGACTTAAGACTCAAAGATGATAAAGAAAAGCAATCAAGAGTAAGTTCTCTGCAACCTTTTTTCAGTAGATTAAACACAAGAAATGGTCATGAATTTTGAAGCAAAGCTTGATTTCTACTGGAGAAATCAAATAAGTGATATTGAAATACACTCTTAATTAGAAAAAAAAAGAGTTGAAAAATGGGTGAGTACATGGTACTTGAGAAGCATTGAAGTTAAGGATCCACACGGTGACAGCCAGGTAACAAAGGGAACAGAAAAATTACCTTGAAAAAGAACTATTCTGAACTGAATGCAATCACTCATTTATAACTAGCAAAAATATAATTAAATTAACTTGCATCTATATATTTCTTGGTGAAATGGTACACCTCAAGAACAAGGGATCCTAGAAATATTCAATTTGAAAAAATCAGAATAGTTTGTTTAAAATTCAAATAATGCCTAATAAATGGATAAAACGACCTAGAATGACTATAAATGCTTTATTTTCCATAAGATGAAAAGTTGACAATAAAAAATTCGGTTGAGAAGTAAAAGCATTTGTGGTTGGTTTGGTCTCCCCTTTCCAAGGGCAGATAAAATTGAATTTCTACACCTGTCTAATCTTTGTTTGGGTGAGCTGTAAGGATAAAATGAAATAGATAATCAGATAGCTTGATACAGATATTTCTCTAAGGTAGGACTTGTTGAAATGTAATGCACACACCACAGATAGTCTGGAAGTATAGAAACTGGAGGTCGGGAGGAGTGCTGAGGATGGAAATTGGCCAAATTCTATTGTTATATTTTGTGCATGTATGAATATGTAACAACAAATTTCATCATTACGTACAACTATAATGCACCAATTAAAAAGGTGATAAAAAAGAAGTATCGAAACTGAGCATAAATTGAGTACATACATTTAAATCTTTAAGAACAATTTAGCATTGCCAGGACATCCAGGCACACAACTGTATATTTCAGCATAAAGGAGCCTTTAATTAATTGGGAATTACAAATAAATTTGCTCTTTACAGCAGACAATTTGAGGAACTCCATATTAAAATGAAATTCCAAAGATATTTCAAGGAAATGAAAATATGACACAAGTATATGTTGATTGAGAACCTCCTACTGAAACAGAAGATAGCATCCATAATTCCATCCTTATTAATTTTAATTACAAGAACGTGAAAATCCAAATCCAAATAGCTGACCAAAACAGGAAATAGCCCCTCTCCCCCTGAAATCTGCACATTAAGAAAAAGTTTTGTCTGGAAATTTATTCACAGTATAGTCACATGTCATAATGATTTCCTTTTTCTTCCTCTATTACATTTTAACTATAGTTATCTCTTTATCTATAGTTATATGTCTCATTCAATTTGTTTAGTTTGCTGTGGTACTTGTTAGTCACATTCAAATTCTATCAGTGTAAATCTTTTCTCAATTTATTCAAATATGTCATCCTCCTGCAGCCACCCCTCCCAGAGCCCTTAGGTTGTCTCTTTACTCAGAAGACAGGTCTCCAAGTCTATACAACTGTGGCCCTGAGATTTTTCTTTTATCAAACCTCTGTTGTGCTGGATTATTTCTGCCTTGGATCCTATTTATTACGGTTTTTAGTTTCACTACTTCATTTGAGAATATCCTTCTTTCAACATTTTCTTGAAAATTTATCATGAAAATAATTTTTTGAAGTCTCCCTTGTCTGAAAAATCTCATATTCCATTATCAGGGAAGTCATATTTCTACTTGATACAGATGTCTAGGGTGAAAATGATCATCCCTCAAAATTTTAGAGGCATATTTTCAATTGACATTAAAGTTTCAGTGTGGGGCTAGAGTGTTGGCTCAGTGGTTGCAGCGCTTGCCTGGCATTTGCAAGGACCTAGGTTCGAACTCCAGCACCATGTGCACAGCTAAATATCAGAAAAACAAGGGACAGATGAAAAAATAAATTCTTTCTCTCTCTCAAAAAAAAAATTCTACTGTTACAATTAAACATGAGGATCCTATTCAAATTCTATACTGTTTGCATATGACCCGATTTCTCTCTCTCTCTCTCTTCTTACCTCTCCCCCTTCTCTCTTTAGCTTTTACAGTCTTCTCTTTGTCCCCAGTGTTGCAACATTTTGTGATGATGTCTCTTGTGGTAAGTATTTGCTTAAGAAATTAATTATGATGAGCCTCTGGTAGATCTTTTCAATCAGAAAACTCAAAGTACTCTAGTGCATAAAAACTACTTTAATTTCATTTATTGGGGAGACAGTGTTTTATAGTTAGGAATTCACATCATATTCAACCTAAAGAACTAATCCTGACATATTTTAACTCTTTTCCATCTACCATTAAACTTATATTCTGTAGCTGATTTCTGCAACTTTAATTTGCAAGCCATTGGCTCTAAGGTAAATTTGTGTTCCCCAAAATTCATTTCTTGAAATCCTAAATGCCAGTACTGCAGAATATGGCTGCTTTTAGAGGTGGGGTCCTTATAGATGTAATTAATTTGAAATGAGGGTATCAGAGTGGGCCCTATTCTAAGACGCATAGGGTCCTTATAAGAAGAGGCATGTGGACACAGACTAATGCAGACATAGGAAGGGAAGACCATATGAAGACAAGTGAGAAGACAACCATCTATAAACTCAAAAGAGAGGCCCCTGAAGAAATCAAACTTGTGGACACCTTGATCTGAAACTTCTGTTGATCAGAAATGTGAGAAAATAAATTTCTATTGTTTAACCTGTCTAGACTAGATTTCAAATTCAGATGTATTTGGTAAAAAAGCTACCCTCATCCATCTATATAGTAGACATTTTCTTCTTTGCTATGTTGTCCAATATTGTTAAATGTGAATTGTAGGGCTAGAGCAGTAGCTCAGAGGTTACGGCACTTGCCTGGCATAAGTAAGTCCATGGGTTTTAACCATGGCACCACATACACAATGAAGTGTCAGAGCAACAAAATCCACATGAAAAACTAAATTAAAAAATTGATTCCCTTTCTCTCTCTCTCTGTATTCCTCACTCTTTAAAAGAAAACTGTGCATCATAGCATATTCTACATATGCTATCTCCAATGTCATCCTTTCTTTTGCATAGTTTATCTTCTTTCTTATTCTTCTTTCTCTTCAATAAATTCACTGACCATTTTCCTTACATGGGTCATAGTTTTTGTAATGCTTGCCGTGGAAGGACACCATAAGAATCTTGACCAGAAGAAGCAATTGAATCTTTTTTGGAACGGGTTGACATAACTTAAGTATGTCACCAAGAAAGTCAAATGAATCACCAAAAATTGAAAAATTTGACAAAACAAGATCTGACATCTTTATTCAATTTAATAGGAAACTAAAGTGTCTCAGTTGTAAACAATAATTCATGTATTAGGTTTTCTAATTAAAATATGCAGGAATAGACAAATTATTAATAGTAGTTCTCAAATTTGCTGACTGTATAATTCATAGTTTTTCTAATTCATCTGACTCATGGAAGACAAACTATCTTTAAAGAGATAAATTGAAGAGTTTTGGCATGCATGGTGAAAGTGACAAATGATTCTGAGGGGTAAGGAAGTTTATTGTGCATGAATTTCCACATAGCTCAACACTTTGGCTCAGATACAAAGCAGATTATGGAAGATTGCTATTAGAACTCTAGATAAGATGACCTTATGTATCCAGAGTGACCAGCAAAAACTCTGCTTCAGACTGAAACTTACAAGTTTGATTTACTGAAAGTGCAGAATGGAGGAAATCATGGAGAATGATGGAGGGTATCTATTCCACCAATCATAGACAAAAAAAGAAAAAAGAAAGAAAACATGGTTTATTGACACCAAAGAGGTGTGGTTTCCTGCAATTCACACACCAGTTAATAATAGGAGTGTAGAATGGGATAAAAAAATAATTTCTGAGGACAGATAACATCATCACATTATCACTCCCCAGGAAAGGTCAAGTATTAATAGCTTGTAATATCATGGGGCCAAATTTAATTCTGGTAGCTGGGGTCCAGTTAATAATATTTGTTATGACAATATGAACATAAAAGTTGATTCACCATGTGACAGTTCTCACCCAAATGTAAATGGTAAGGCCTAAGTCTAAAACACAAAGTCTGGAAGATAGGAATCAGGGTAAAATTAATTATATAATCTGGTGAATAATAAGGTTTATCAGTGAGTAGAATTATTTCCTCCCAGCCATGAATGTTGATATAACTGATACACTTCAGATGGTCACTGGTCACTATATAGTTGACCTCTGACAAACTCACTGTACTTTCTGTAAAAAGTCTTCACATAGATTCTTTAAGTGTTCTAATCTGGCATCTCCAAATTATATTTCCACCAAGATTGATACTCTAGTAGAATATGATAATTCACCAGCCAGCTAAACGGTTTCTTTTTCATACATTTATCTTCTTTCATATATATATATATATATATGTGTGTATATATATATTTATTTATATTTCAATCTCTTTTAAAATTCTGTACCACCCTCAGGGATTGTAACTCAACATACAGCTGTCCTATAAACTTGCACTAATTTGCAATCTAGTTTTTCAAATAATATACACATATATAACAAAACTCATTATTATACATATTCAAAGTCATTGCATGTACAAAAAATTTAGGAAAGAGTAATCAGTAAAGACACAAGCATTGGGAAATGTATTATCTGAATTAAAATAAATCTTTTAATAGGTGTAATCACATTACCACTTAAAGAAGAAAATGTATTATTTCCTCATTTTTTATTGTCAAAAATTATGATGAAGTTAGAATTGATAATTTTCTGCAGGAATAAAGTATTAAAACTGAAAAATCAAATGATATTAAAGTAACATTTCATTAAAATAAAATAATAACTTAGTGTAATCTTCAAAATAGTAAGAACTATCTCCATAAATTTTTCTCCAGATGAAATTCTTAAGACCAAACACTAAAATGTTAGCCTTTAAATAATCACAGAATATGAAAAAACATCTAAAATGTGTTAATTTTAAACCAACATTTTTATTTTCATGAAGTATTCTTGATTTCCTTTACTTACAAACTTGTATTGTCTAAATTACTTTTTTAAAACTTGTAAACAATGCATAGTTGTAGAAATCTATAGACTCTGGAATCTGTCATGCCCAGTTTAACTTTTGACTTTCTCCCTGGAAAATCTTGGAGAAGCCATTAAATTTGCCTGGAGTCACCACACATCTTAAAGATAACGTACAGTGCTGATAACAGAGTACTTATTAGACTTTCAGGAAAGGGGGTTACCACTGTTATTGCTATTGGTTTGGTCATTATTATGATGATTTTTATGCTTTGATTATGGCCCCAGAAATTAGAAAAAGGAGGATTAGCATGGAAAGGAAACAAAAGCACAAATAACTGTTTTGCACAAAAGATTGTGGTGAAAGAACTGTGTTTTAAGCAGCAAAATTTAACTCTCTGGTTTGAGATCCAATGGTTTGAATTATAATAAAGGGTTTTTTTTGAAAATTTGAACAACAGCTCCAAAGATCATGCTCTCTCAAGGCTGATATGGATATGATTTGGTAATTCTATACTCATCCAACTATTTGGATCTATTTGATCTATTGTACTAGTCAACTTTTCATTGCTATGACCAAAATACTGGAAAAGAACAACTCAGAGGAGAAAAAGCTTATTTGGCTTACAGTTTCAGAGGTCAGTATGTGGTTGGCTGGTTCCATCATTTGGGGCTCAAAGTGAAGTAGAACATCACAGCAAAAGACAAGTGGAAGAAAACTACTTGGCTCATGATACCTGGGAAACAGAGAGGGTAAAGAAGAAGCCAGAGAGACAAAATATAATCCCCAAAGAAATGCTCCCAGTGACCCACCTCCTCCAGTAACAACCCTCCTACGTACAATGACCACTCCCTACAGTACTCCTTCCGAATTATTAATCCATCATATGGATTAATCCACTGATTAGGTCACAGTTCTGATAATCTCAGATAATCCAGTTATTTTACCTCTAAGCATTCCAGCATCAACACAGGAGCTGACGGGGTATACCACATACCCAAACCACAACACCCCCCAATACAGCCATGCCCTAATCCTTGAATAGCAAAAGGAACTTTGCAGATGTGATTAAGAGTACGAACCTGGAGATGGGAAGATCATCATGGATAATTTGAGGGGACAACGTATGATTGAAAAAGATTGGATACATAACTAAATTATCTCTGCTTTCATACCATGTTAAAATTGCTGATCTATACCTTGAAGTTATATTTATTGGAGGAAAAATCATGAAAGTGTTAATATATATATACATAACCAAAGTAAAAAAAGTACTAACATACAATATAAAAACTCAATATTAAGAAATAAAATTATTTCTTTATTCTCAATATTTTGTCTAAGCTAGGTATCACCTAAGTGATATAGTCTCCATAATCCATTCTGTCAAGCCATGTTTGTCTTTCCTGCAAAATTCTCATACATTTTTTATGACTTAATGCATCTGTCTTTAAAATTTGACAGTAGTTGAAAGAACTAAATGTTATACAGAATATATTGGTTGAAATATGTGTCTCATTTCTTCAAACTACAGTGAGATTAATAAAATGACTGAATTTCATCTTGATCTAATTAATATTAATTAGGGTTTGTATACATATGAAGTAACGTGAAGCTCATACAGATCATATCCCTTCATTTTAGAAATCTAATGCAAGAACTATGATCATTAAAGGATTTGATGCTTTATAAATAAAATTTCAAAGACCAGAAGAATAAGCTATAACTAATGCTTGCTTTTCATGGAAATGTTTCAAAATAATTGAAAAAAATGTTAGTCATTACAAAACAGAATTATAAATACTTCCATACTACTTTCATGCCATCAAAATCTTTCAGTTTAAATGTATTTAAAAGTCACCACGTCTCATCTGTTCCTTGTGCAACTGAGGATGTCTAAATTCAGACTGAATATACCAAGCAAAGATTAAGTCTTAAGAAAGTGTATACGGGGGCTGGAGCAAGCATTGGCTCAGTGGTTAAGGCACTTGTGGTAATTGCCTAGCATGTGCAAGGACATGGGTTTGAACCCCATCACCACCTATACAACAGAGTGCTGGAGCAACAAAAGCCAAGTGCAAAATTAAAAATAATTGATTCTTTCTCTCTCACTGCTCCTCTTTCTCTTAAAAAAAAGGTGTGTATGTCATTTTGAATAGTTGTAATTATTTGAAAATGCTACCTGCTATAGCATCCAGACACATGATGATTTATTACATATTAGTAAGAAAAAATCTACAAAAATACTGAAAGTGCTAAAGAGATAATTTTGGCCAAGTCCAAATAACTCATTTGGTTTTCAAATTCTGATGAAGGAAAATGTAAGAGGGAAAACTTCTTATTGACACTTAACCATGTGCCAGACAGTGAACTAGTTCTTTTTTTCCCAAATTTTAACTTAATAAGTGAGCTTAGAAGTCATTAGGCTAAATCCATCAGCAATTTATTTCATGGAACACTAGTGGACTTACAGAATCAATATGCCTCCTGAGGAGTTGAGTTCTAATTGTAACTTGTTTGCTGGCAGGATCTGACTAATGAGATTTTCTAAGCAGTCCTAACTCTCCTGGATTTCAGTCTCATTGTTCATCATTCCACATGGCTACATTTCCTAATTATGCTTCAGATTTTGCCTTAACAATTTTAAAAATTTTATGAAAAATAGCCTCTATTAAAAAAATTTATTGTAAAGGCAGCAAGAAAGGGAACAGTCAGATGCTGGGGTTTTTTTGTTTTGTTGGTGTCTATTTGTTTTTAACAAATACTGGGTTTTACTAGATTCCAGGTAAAGATGGCAGTGAAATCACACACATTTATCTCTCAGTCTTCTCCAGTTTCTACTGAATGGACACAAAATAT
Source organism: Aplodontia rufa (assembly GCA_004027875.1). Taxonomy (NCBI): domain Eukaryota; kingdom Metazoa; phylum Chordata; class Mammalia; order Rodentia; family Aplodontiidae; genus Aplodontia; species Aplodontia rufa. The sequence continues at coordinate 57,124 of PVKS010002252.1, forward strand.
TTAAGTTCCTGACAAATGAACAAGATGCAGTCAGAAAATGGAGAAGTTACTTTAGTATCCCTTTTTCAGTGAAGCACTAATAAGGCTCTAAGTTCAATGTCAAGTTGATAAAAGCACATCACTGAATGGTTTGTGGCCATGAATTGAAAGCAATACTTATTATTATTACTGTCTGAAAAAATCCCAAAAAAGTTAGCAAAAATAGTTACACTTTCATTACGCTCATAGCTTCTGTCTCTGCAATATCTGTAGCCTTCACTGGGGAGACTCCATATTTGAAGTTGATCTAATGTTTCTCGTAACTCAAACACTAGGAGGAATTCCATACCTGGCATTATCTAAAGCCTCAGTCATTTATACGTCTGGATGATGCTGGCTGTCTATCCAAACTCAGATGTTGACTGGATCATTTACACAGGTAGATCTTTAAGCTTCTTCACAGGATAGTGATGGAGTTCCAGAACAGTGTCCTAAAAAATATCAGGAATAACATTTAGAACTTCTTACCATCTGGCCTATGGATTCATAATCTGCCATACATACAAGCTCACTCATATTTAAGGGAAGGAATCATAGAATCCACTAATAGAAAGAGAGTCAAAGTCACATCATGAAAAGATTATGTGGAATGGGAGATAGTAGTGTGTCTATATTGTAAAATTCTTCAACAGGTAATTTATTAAAGAACTCTCTAGGCTGTAGATGTAGCTAAGGTAAGAGCATGCTTTGCATGTGTTAGGACTTGGGTTCAATCTTTGACATTCCTAAACACACAATACTTTCTACAGTTAAGCATTTAAAACTTCTCTCTACTTATGTACACAGCAACATTTGCTAAAAAGGTAAGGAAAATTATTCTGCCTAGGAGCAAGAGGGGCCTTGTTCAAATCAAAATTTTCCCCCCACTTGTCCAGAATTCACACTCAGACCTATTAGTCAGGAGAAAGAATGATTGCAGGAGTAGATCCACACACTCCAAATAAAAACTATTCCATAAAATGTAATGATCAACTTAAAATCTCATTCCTAAATATCATTCCAGATATTTGGGGAAAACAGTATCAGGAAGAGAGAAACTGAGATAACAAGGGAGAGAGAGAGATGAGGCTAATTCAATAGAAAACAGGGTAACTCAGGCAACAAAACAGAAGCTTTCAGAAAAAAGGAAATCTGCAATAATAAAGATTCAATTTAATGTGACATATACAAAATAATAGAAATATAAAGCAATAAAAAATCAGTGGCCAGAAAACCAGAAAGAAAATTCAAAGTTTTAATGTAAGCTGTAGAAGTTATGAATATAATGAGCTATTTAAATAATAAGATGTACATAGGTCTAAGACATTGAGGAAGGTTTTTCCAAGGCCATACTGCTGAAAATTTTAATGGTGAGGCAGATTTAAATGCAGGTCTAAGTGTGCTCCTTTACTTGTGTAACCTGGGATCAAATTTAAATCAGATTTATAATTGCTAAGTTATTGTGCTATATGTACATTTTCAAAATATTAAGATCACAAGTATCATGCATAAATGTAGAATACTCATGCACTGTTTGTAGGATTTGCTGTACAATTTTACTACTTTAAATTATTCTTGAGTTTTATAGGACCATATGTTTACTTGGTCTTAAGTATGAACTGGTTTTTCATTGTATGTGGTTAAAAATATAACCTTGACTTAGAATATTTCTCATTGGAGAGTAAAATGATCTCCTTTATGACAACTTTCCATAAGAAATACCCAAGATTATATTATTGATAAATAACTATGCATGGTATTGATCACTAAAGTTACCATGAAGCACACATACAGAAGAAGCTTTCTCAGAATTTATGAACTTATGCTATGTATTCTACCTCTTTACTTTCTGTTTTGTTAAAATATAGTTCATGATATGGTAATATGAAGTTGTCAGATTAGGTTTATTTTCCTTTACAAAATTATTTTTCATTAAAATCAAATGTATGCAAAATATTTTGCAATTATTAGTTTCATTCTTTGCCTGTGTTCTAGCTTTTTAAGAGTGTCTTAACTGTAATTACATCCATTAATTATAGGAAGTATATTTTGAAGATTGTGGTCAATTACTTCATCTTAGTTTCTTCCGAAGATATACCTTGATTATTTGTGCTTCTATTTATCTTTCAGAATTCATCGTGTTTGACATTCAAGATCTTTTTCATTTATGTATGCCTTTGGAATTTTCCTGGAAACATTTAAACACTGACAATCTCTACTTCTTGATGTACTGTAGACCCATTTACAACCACAGCTCTACTCTCTTTTAGCTTTTTGTAGAATGATTACAACCTTATATTTTATAGGTGGCTTAAAGTTCATAATAATTTTCATATCCATTCTCAGTTGAATTTCACAACAGTCATTTAAGATAGGAATAGTTCAGTAAATATTCCTGTTTAAAAAGTAAGTAAAAAAGTTTAGGGATGTCAGAGGAATCTGATGTTTATATTTTTATTCAAACTATGAGGATATAGTATTATTTCCTGTATGGGTCAAAGTACAAGAGAAAACCTTTCCAAACTAAATAAATCCAGGTTCAGTAGGTAACACAAGTTATTCAAAAATTGTTTGAAAGGTGCAGACACCGATTCTATGCAGAATTAGGATACAAAACTAACTGTATTGCCCTTTCTACCTCAGTTCAAATGCAGCAAAATCCTGAAGTTTTCACCATAGTTTTTGGGGTCAGAGCAATATAACCTGTCCTAATAGTAGAACCAGCAGAATGGATATGTATTGCTCTCTCCATGTAACTCAATTCTGAACTTTATTCAAATGGAACCTCAATCATACCTGGACCCTAGCTTTGAGTGTTGGAATGACTAATGACAAAGAAAATCTAAAGTACCATCTCTTTGGGTTCTCCACACTTATTTACAGATTTTGTCTCATTTATAAGCTCATGAGTAAGAGCAGCAGCATGATCCCACATAAAACAACATATTAGTCTTCAGACGAGAGAAGTCTTATTGCTGTCCTTAAATGGAAGACAAAGTCTCATCAGTTATGACATAACTCTGGCAAAATGGTTCTTCTCTTAACAGTCCCAACCCAGTGTCATTCGTTCCCCTTTCCCTATCCTCTTCTTCCATTTCCTCATCCTCCTGCTTTTGTAAATTATTGACAAATTTCAAAAGGTAACCACAATAAAATTTTCAATATAAAATGGTAGAGAAATTAGAAGGAAATAACATATATTCATGACAGAGCAAAGAGTAAGAGTAGCTAATATTCCTCCCCTTTCTGCAAATGTTTGTCAGGACTTTATCAGTATTTATAATGTTATTCTCCAGAACCAATCAATGTTTCCTTTTCCTCCATCCTGAACTTAACAGGGCCATAGTTCTTAGCTGGTTAGGGGACACAAACCCATATTCATGAGATTTGATCTCAGCAGACAAGCCTACCTAGATTTTTTTGCTTTGTTTTCTCTTAATTTCTGTCCCTTGACAGAAATTGCTATAGATTCTAGAGATTTATGAATTTCAGGGATTTAATGACCTGTCCTCATTGCGTGGAAGGCACTATATTGTTACATTGATAATCAGAATCAGACTCCCAATCAACATTTTACCGCTTGCTATCATGATGGTTATATTCTTGAGTATTTGAAAAATAAGCTCAAAATTGCTTCACAAGTATCTCTGACCAATTGATGAGCTAGAATTAGGATGAAACTCATTTTTAATGGATTTCCACAAGGCACAACACTGCCTGGGAGACAGGAATGAAGTTCTGTGCCCCAAAGTCTCACATATCTCAGAGTTAGTGATTAATAACTCTCCAAATTTCTATGGGCATTCTATCTCTGATACAAGATTATTGATATCTTCAGAGGAAGACAGAGGAAAATTTATAATATAAACTAGTGATGTTATCCCAAGAAACTTTCTCAAAAGTACTTATATCTTTATTTACTTTCTTGAAAGGATGGAAGGTGGGTTGTGAAATGAATCAATGCTGGTATGACAGTTTTTTTCACCATAGAGTTTGTTTAGTTAAAATGAATGAGAAAGATTTCAGTGAGATTCTTTTCTTTTTGGTTCTAGAGATACAATGATTGATAAACCCCATAGATTTACAAAATGCTAATCACTTTGTTAAGCACTATAGTCAGTAACTCACAACTACTTCCACTTTGTCTGTTGTGTGGCTACATCCTCACTGAAATCAGGTAACTTGTCCCGATGGACCTCGTCCTCCTTGCATCACTGGGTTACAAAGGATAACCACTGAAGTGTACTAAAGGATGCTGATGTTCTTCACATCAGTGCACTCCTCAGTGACTGGTGAAGGGAGAGAGCTCTAGGGATGAGACTAGCAGCTTGGGGAAGTGAATAAATGACTGTGTCACACATAATAAATTCACTCCACATACCTATCTGTGTTTGATATCTTCTTTTGTGATACTAAGGCATTTCTGCTTCTGAAAGTCATCTGTCACAGAATACCACTGAGACCAAGTGTCAGTTAGCCAATCAGGCAAGCAATAAGAAACATCCTCCAACTCCTTGAGCTATCAATTTAAATCCTGTGGGATTTAGAACACCATGGAGAAGTGGTTCTGAGTGCAAGGACAACTGAGGCAAGGAGAACTAGCCTAATGTGGGTAACAATTTATCCCATGATTGTTTTATAAAATATAACTTTCCTTTAGTAATTCTATATATTGTTTAACTAATACCTCAGTGTGAACTGGTAATTGTGCCCCTTCCCACAAATAATAAAAATATCTATCACCCTAAGAAATGTGGTTTGAGGCATGAAGAAAAACTGAGAGATTATAGCTGCTTATTTTCCTCAGCACTTCTATATATCAGCTTTGAAATGAGAATCTGGGAGTAAGAAAATGACAGTAACAAAAACAATTATAAAATACGTGATCTATATTTTTCTACTAGCATACAAAAAATGTCTGAAAACTTCAAAATTCATTTTCATTTAAAAATATGTACATACAAAATATTGGATTATACACTTAAATAAATGAAATTCATGTATATATGTAAATTATGTGTTAAGAAATTTCATTAAACAAAATTACCTCTTCCTCAAATTGTATAAATCCAATGCTCCAATAATTCTATTTCTGAGGCTTCTCCTGAATAAAATTTCTCAATTAAAACAATTACAGAACATTCACTACTATGTGTTAGTCACTATTTTACATTATTAACTTTATGAATAATTTATTTTCTTCTTTTTTATTGAGGATACCAAAGACCACTTATTTATTCATTTTATTCTCATTTGACAAATATTTATTGTAGGCCTACTCTGTGCTAAGCAGTAGGGAAACTCATAGTGATCTACAGTCCTTAAGGAGACATTCATTGAAGTGATCAATATGTGAAGAATATAAAATGTCAAATACTGAAAGTAAAAGTTGATTAGGATGGACAGTAACAGGAGAAAGCCTAATTTAGATTAGGATGTGGTCAGCTTGGTCAGGAAAGCTGACCCTGAGGAAATGTCTCTTAAAATGAGAGCTAAGGTATAGCCAAGTCAAGAACTAGAGGTTCAACAGGTACAGTTGATGATAGAAAAGGAGAGGGGGAGAGAGAGAGAGGGAGGGAGAGAGGGAGGAAGGATAGCTGGATAGATGATGTTGGATAGATGATAGATAGATGATAGGTAGATGATACATGACATATAGGAGATAGATAGGCATCTTTTCAGAAAGAAAAGAGTAAATAAAAGTAGAATTAGGTTGCTAAGGATAGGGGAGTACTACTTTCATACTCTCCCCATACATTGCATTATAAATAAAGGCAATGGGTCCCCTGCTCACTTGGGAGTCCTCTGCTGTTTTCTGATGGATCATGTTCCTGCAGTTTAAAGTAGTGTATCCGTCCATGAACTTTGCCTATCTCATTCCTGCTTCCTCCATTTCCTTCCATTTTGCCTAATCCTTTGTTTTTCCCTTATTTTGGATTAGCTTCCACATATCAGAAGGAACTTTTAACCTTTTTTTTTTTGAGACTGGCTTATTTCACTTAGCATGTTATCTTCCAGTTCCATCCATTTCCTAGCAAATGACATAATATCACTCTTCCTTATGGTTGAGTCATACTCCATTATGTGTATACACCACTTTTCTTTATCCATTCATCAGTTAAAGGGCACTTTGGTTGGTTCCAGAGCTTGGCCATTGTGAATTGTGCTATGATCTTTGATATGGCTGCATCACTATAGTATGCTGATTTTAGGTTCTTTGGATATACACCAAGGGGTGGGAAGGTGGGTCAAATGGTGGATCCATTCCTAGTTTTCTGTGGCATCGCCAAACTGCTTTCCAGAGTTGTAACAATTTGCAGTCCCACCAACAGTGTATGTTGTTCCCTTTTCTCCACAACCTCACCAACTTCTGTTGTTGTTCGTATTGATTGTTGCCATTCTAACTAGCTTGTGATGAAATCTCAGTGTAATTTTAATTTGTATATCTCTAATTGCTATGGATATTGAACATTTTTCATATTCTTGTTGACCTCTTGCATTGCTTTTGAAAAATATCTATTCAGTACTTTTGCCCATTTATTGATTCAGCTATTTGGTTTTTTGTTTGTTTGTTTTGGTGTTCACTTTTTTCAGTTTTCTGTATATCCTGGATATTAATGTCCTGTCTAAGGTACAGGAGACAAATATTTTTTCCCCTTTCTGTACTCTCTCTTCATGCTATTAATTGTTTTCTTTGCTGTAAGGAAGCTTTTCAATTTGGTATCATCCCATTGATTTTTCTTTTTTACTTCTTGTGCTTTGGAAGTCTTGTTTAGGAAGTCAGTTCCTGAGCCAATGTGTTGGAGTATTGTGCCTACATTTTCTTATCTTCCTCATGTTCATAATGACTGTCATCAATGTATATATAAGTTATTAAATAAAAAAACTATTACTAAATAACAGAGAGAACAGTATAGTAGAAGGAATCAAACAGGGAAAGGCAAATACTGGGGACTGAATTATAATAGTTACACTGCATGCTTTTATAAAAATGTCAATGTTTATCCTGTTGGCAAATATCTATAAAAAGAAAAGAGAGTTGGAGGAGGGGAGGGGAGGGAGAAATACTGGGAACTGAGTTAAAACAAGGTATACTCCAAGTTTTTAATAATTATGTCAATGTGCATTCTATTGTCATGTATGTAAAAAAAGAATACGGTGGGCAGAAGGGGAGAAGGATAAAAACTGGAGACTGAATTAGAACAAATTATTCTCCATGCTTTTATAATTAGGTCATTGTATAATCTAGGTCATGTATATCTAAAAAAAGAACAAATAATTTAAAAAATTAAATAGTGTATCCCGACATAATGAAAGCATTGCAATACTTATTCTCCCAATAATTCTATAAACAGAATCTCTTAGAATATTCAGAGTACAGTTAGACTGAGTGCATTAATGCTATATTTTTACCTCATAAGCATCAAATCTTCAGTGTCTTAACATGTATACATATCTTGATATCTATACTTTCTCAAAATGTTTGTCTTTTTAAAAATAAATAACAAAGTACAGTAGTGAGAAGCTTTAAGTTACTAACCTTGAAGCACCACTGTGATATCATGAATGATTTCTTCAGTTTCCCAGTTACAAATAAATTTGAAGTGTAAACATAATGACATTTTTTATGGAATAAACACCAATCATTTGATATTTGATGTTTTGTTTGCTTTAAATTTTCTAATGTTATATAAACAATTAATACTTAAAAGCTGTTTGCATAACTAGATGCAGGATTACACACATAAAACTGAGCTCATTCATAATGATCTTATTTAGATGATCATTTTTAGAATTTTGTTGGGTACCCTAAAAAAGCCATTAAAAATCACAACTGATAAAAGACAGTATGGTGCATACCTACAATCCCAGCAACTAAAGAGGCTCCAGCAAGAATACCATGAGTTTGAATCCAGCCTCAACAACTGAGCAAGACCCTGTCTCAAAATAAAAAATCAAAAGGACTTGGGAGGTACCTCATTGGTGAAGCACCCATGTGTTCAATCCCCAGTACAAAACAAGAAAAAAGAAATTCATCATTTAGATTATCAGAGTTCAAGGTTTCCAAACATCCTTGCTATATTTTGAACAATGTTTGCTTCAAAAGAACTCTCTACAACACATGCAAACTAATGTGTTAGAAATGTGTACATACCTATGTCCTTTTCTTCCCTACATTCCTCTTCTTTATAAGTTAGAACTACTGACTCATTTCTTTTAAGATTTTTTATGTAAGCACCTGTCAGGTATAGCAGAGGCAGGATTGTCCATAAAAGCACTTGATTGCCACTTCAGATCCTGCATAAATCCCTTCTGGGGGCAAGATTTTAAGCATGAAGTTTTAAGGAGTTCTTAGGCAAGACAATGTAGTTAAGCATCTGATGAAACTATAAGAGAATATTCATTTCTGATTTTACTATGCACCCATCTATTTTTGAAATTATGGGGATTTTGTTTGGTTGGCTTGGTTTAAGATCCAGTCCTATATTTTCTGTATCGCTCAAATAAATAATTTAGATTTCCCTGAGATTTCATTTAGGAAACTTTCCTGAAATTTGATTCTGTGTAACAACAGGCACTGACTGCTGCACTTTTTGTAAGACCCTCTGGAAATTTCCACTGTGGCTCATGATGTGTGCTATGGTTGAGGCAATGACATTTGTCAGAATCCCTCACCTGTCTGTGCGATTAGGCTACAGTGTTGGGGCTGCTCCTGGCTATTACAGAATTCTGTGGCCCTCTTCAAACCTTTAACTTGCCTCAAGTCTCACCTTCATTATGATATCATAAGATCAAGCATTTTTATTTTTAATTGCATTAGTCTTCACATTCTTGCAATCTACCTTTTCACAATAGTCTCTGTAAGCAATCATTTCATCTCTATATTCTTTCTCTCATAACCTTTATCAAGAAATATTCTTCCCTCATTTCCTTTTTTAAATTTATTATTAGTGCATTATATTTTACACAATGATGGGATTAGTTATCACATATTCCTAAAAGCACACAAATCAGCAATACAATTTGTTAACTATCCCTGCCCACACCCCACACCTCTCTACCTCCTTCCTCGCATCTGCTAATACCTTGTCTTTCTTCTGGGTCCTCTACTGTTCCTAAAAAACCCAAATATAGTGACATAATTCTTATAATATGAAGAACATCTTTTATACATGGCTATAGTATATACAGTAACATTTATAACTGCTTGGAATATACCTTGCTTTATCTCAGTTCCAACATTTACCCTTCTCCTCCCTTCCTATCATCCCTTGTTATTCTTCAAAATATTTGAAATGGAATTAAACATTTATGTTCTTGTACAGGTATTCAGCATAATTTGTTCAAATGTCTTATGAAGTATCTTGTAACTGTACCTCAATAAATATTAACATGTTGCATTTTTGTTCTATGGATCTAATACATGAGTTTGTCTACTTTACTCCAAAGCTTGGGTTTAGTTCCAGCCTCCACAAATGAGGGATACCATTGGGCCCTTAACTCTCTGGGTCTGACTGACTTCACTCAGCATGATTTCTTCCATTGCCATCCATTTACTGTCAATATATGCAATATAATTGTATCTAATAGCTGAGTAGAACTCCATTGTATATAATACATACCAGAACTTTTGGATCCATTCATCCAGTGAGGGGCCTCTGGGTTGATAACATATTGCAAATTGAACTGCTATGAACACGGATTTTGCTGTGTCACCGTAAAATGCTGGTTCTAACTCCTCTGGGAAAACATCCAGAAGAGGGATAGCGGGGTCATATGGTGGGTCCAACCCTAATTTTTTGAGGAGTCTCCACACTGCTTTCCTGAGTGGCTGGACCAGTCTGCAATTCCACAACAGTGTGCTAGTGTTCCTATCTCTCCATAACCAAACCAGAATTTGTTACTATTTGTATTCTTCATCTTTGCCAGTCTGACTGGAGTGAGGTGAAATCTTAAGGTAGTTTTGATTTGCATTTGTCTGATTGCTAGTGATTTAGAGCACTTTCTCATGTATTCATTGGATTACCCAATGTCCTCTATTGAGAAGTTTCCATCTAGCTCTCTGGCCCATTAATTGATTGGATTGTTTGTTTTTGTTAGAGTTTTTTGAGTTCTTTATAAATTTTGGATATTAGTCCCCTGTCAGAGGTATCACAGGCCATGATTCTCTCCCAATCTGTAGGTTGTCTTTTGACTGTTTTGGCTATTTCCTTGGCTGTACAGAAACTTTTTAGTTTAACGGCATCCTTCTCATTGATTCTTTTACTGTAATTCTTTCACAATTGGAGTCTTGTTGAGGAAGTTCTTGCCAACTCCCATATGCTGGAGTTTTGGTCCTAATTTTTCTTCTAGCAGTTTTATGGTAGCTGGTTTAATTCCTAATTCCTTGATCCATTTAGATTTGATTTTTGTGCAAGGTGAGAGATAAGAATCTAATTTCAATTTTCTGGAAGTGGCTTTCCAATTTGTCCAGTACCATTTGTTGAACTGGCTGTCTCTCCCAGTGTTATATTTTGACCTCCTTTGTCAAAGATCAGATGTTTCAAGATCTGTGAGTTTATCTCTTTCATTGGTCTTCAATCCTATTTTGACACCAGTACCATGCTGTTTTTAATACTAAAGCTCTATAGTATAATTTTAGATCTGGTATTGCAAAACCACCTGTTTCATCTTTCTTGCTTAGTAAAGTTTTAGCTATTCTGGGTTTTTTTGTTGTTCCATATGAATCTGAGAATTGCTTTTTCTATATCTGTGAAGAATGACACTGGAATCTTGATGGTGATTGCATTGAATCTGTACAGTGCTTTTGGCAGAATGGCCATTTTAATTATATGAATTGTGCCAAACCAAGAGCACAGAACATCTTTCCATCTTCTCAGGTCTTCTGCAATTTCTGCTTTCAGTGTTCAATAATTTTCCTTGTGGAGGTCTTTTCCGTCTCTTGTTAGATGAATTCCCATGTATTCTATTCTTTTAGAGGATATTGTGAATGGGACTAATTTACTAATTTCTTCTTCTGCCCTAATATTGTTGGCATATAGGAAAACTATTGATTTATGAGTATTGATCTTGTAGCATGCTACTTTGCCAAATCTGTTTATTAGCTCTATCCCTTTTATGGTGGTGTTTTTTTGATCTACCAGATATAGGATCATGTCATCAGCAAAAAGGGAAGCTTAACTTCCTCCTTTCCTATTCCCATCCCTTTCATTTCTTCCTCTTGCCTGATTGTTCCTGCCTGGGTCTTGAGGTCTATACTGAATAAAAGTGTTGAAAGAGAGCAGCCTTGTCTTGTTCCCAAGTTCAGTGGAAATGCTTTCAACCTTTCTCCATTTAGTATTATACTAGCTGAGGGTTTGTCATATTTAGCCTTTACAAACGCAAGATAAGTTCCTTTGATCCCTATTTTCTCTAGAATTTTGAGCATAAATGGATGCTGGATTGTATACAAGGCCTTTTCTGAATCTACTGAGATAATCATATGGTTTTTGTCCTTAATCCTGCTTAAGTAATGAATCACATTTATTGATTTTCATATGTTGAACCAGCCATGCATACCTGGAATGAAGCCCACTTGATCATGATGAATTGTATCCTTGATGTGCTTTTGAATGCAATTTGCAAGAACCTTATTAAGGATTTTTGCATCAATATTCATCAGGGATATTGGACTGTAGTGTTCTTTTTTCAATGTATCTTTGTTGGGTTTTGGTATCAGCATTATGGTTGTTTCATAAAAAGTATTTGGGAGAGTTCCCTCCTTTTCAATTATTTCTTGGAATGGCTTAATAAGGACCGGTGTTAACTCTTCTTCAAAGTGTGGTAAAACTCCACAGAGAATCCATCAGATCCTGGGCCTTTCTTCTTTGGAAGACTTTTAATTGCTGTATGGATTTCAGTGCCTATTATTGAGCTGTTTAGGATTTCAGTTTTATCCTGTGTCAATTTGTATGTTTCTAGAAATTTGTCCATGTCATTCAAATTATCCTATTGAGTATGATTTTTCAAAATATGTTCTGATAACTGGTTTGATTTGAAAGGTGTGACTGGTGATCACCACCTTTTAGTTGATGATTTTGTTGATTTCCTTTCTCTCCTTCTTTTAGTTAGATTAGCTTGGAGTCTGTCAGTATATTTTTTTGAAGAACCAACTCTTTGTTTCATCAGTTCTTTTTATTATTATTTTGTTGTTTTGTTGTTGTTCTCACTGATTTCATCTTTAATCTTAATGATTACCTATCTTCTGCTGGCTCTGAGATTAGACTGTTCTTCCTTTTTTAGAGTTTTGAGTTGGGGCATAGGCTTATTTGTTAGGGGTCTCTTCTGATTCTTAATGTGGTTACTCAGTGCAATAAAATTTCCCCTTAAGAATGTTTTCATGCTTTCCCAGAGGTTTCAATATGTTGTGTCTTCATTCTTATTCTCTTCCAAGAATTCCTTAATGACTGTTCTCATGTCTTCTTGGATCCATTCTTTATTTAATAGTATGTTATTCAGTCTCTACATATATGTGTGTTTTGTGCCATGGTTTTTGCTATTATTAGGGTCTTGGCATCATGGTCTGATAGGATACACAGAATAATATCCACTTTTTATATTTGCTGAGATTTCTTCTATGAACTAGAATATGGTCTATTTTGGAGAACGGCCCATGTGGTGCTGAGAAGAAGGTACATTCTGCCAGTTGGGGGTGGAATACTCTATAGATGTCTGTTGGACTCAAACAGGCTCCGACCGAAATGCGGGGCATCAGGTAGGCAGGGCTACTCCAGACAGGGAACCTCCCCTGGTTGGTCCTGGGCAGGGGCTGCTCTGGATGGGGGTCATAGCAGTCACGTCCTGAGTGCCTTCTGGTGGGACTCAAACAGGCTCAAATGGAATGCCTTCTTCCCTCATTTCTAAGGAGAAATATATTTATCTTATAATTATTGGTTAATAATAGAATTCTTTCCTTGCACATAATTTTCTCTGAGATACATCTTAAATACATGAGATGTGGTCATAATAATACTTAAATGAGAATTTATAGCATTAACTAATTTAAATAAATTAATGATAAAAAAGCTAGGTGTATGTTAAAGTTTGAATTATATTAGAAAATAGGGTCATTGCAGATGTAATTCCACTGAGACCACTGAACAGGGAGGGTCTAATCCAATATAATTGGTGTTTTATCTGAAGACACTCATATGAAGACACACAGGTGACACTGCATGACAATGAAAGCAGAGATTAGCATTATGTATTTCTCTCCCAATGAATGCCGCAGATTACTAGTAAACCACCAGAAGTTGGGAGGAAACAAGAAAGGATTTCCCTACAGGTTTTAAAGGGATTATGGCCCTGTCAACACCTTGATTTTCGATAGGCTCCAGATATATTAGTTAATACATTCTAACAAATCATACATTCACAAAGTAAATTGAAGACACCCAATCTGTGATAATTAGCTGCAACGGCACTAGGAAATTAAAACAACTCTCAACCAAAGAAATTAGAAAAATAAATCCAAAAGTTGTAGGAATAAATAATAAGGAAAAAAGCTAAAGGCAATTAACCTTAAAATAATTATAAATGCAAATCAACAAAAAGCATATTAATAATAAATACCAAAAATTGGTTGTCGAATGGCCAATTTTGGGCACACTGCTAGATGTTTACTGGATAAAGATAATCAAAAAAGGAAACAATAAATATCTACATCTAAATGGGAAAGAAAACTATGTAAGCCTTGACAGATGGTAAAATGAGAATGCTTAGAATACTTAGACTTTAGCATCCATCACAGATTTTTAAAAATTCAAATATGTAGGATTTCCAAAATGATCGAGGGTATATTTAAGAAACACAAAAATTTATATTCTGTGTAAATTAAGAATTCCATTAAGAATTTAATGAATCAAACAAAATGAGGTATATTGTAAGGAGGAGACTAGAATGTTTTTACCTGCAGAGATAATGATATTCTACTTAAAACTTGACACAAATAATTGCAAACTAAGTAATGTCAAGGAGAAAGTTTTACAAAACAATGCCATGTTTACAAAACAATCAATAACAATCAAAATTATAATTGTGAGAAAGCTTACAAATAGTACTCTATTAAATATATTTTTAAAATAATATTAAATCTGAATTAGTGGAAATAATTCTTCAGATGCTTAATTAAAAATTGATATTTTAAAAGTTTCAATTAACCTCAAATTTATAAATTCAGTGAAAATTCAAAAAAATGTGTTTTATGGAAAATGGAAGTTGACTTTGTAAGCAGCTCATTATAATAGTATGGTATTAGCACATAATAAAATAGAACTGAATGTTCAGAAATAGATCTATGTGTCAAAGATTATCATAGAGCAGTACTTCAAGTCATTGCAGAAAATAGGCACTATTCAATAAATTCTGATAGAGACAATTGAGAATCTCTTGGAATTCTATGTTTATTGAAAATATATACCGTATAGCATGCTAAAATTAAAAATAAATTCCTGATGGATCAAAGAGGTAAATGAAAGTAGAAATGTATTCATTACATCAAGGAAGACTTAACCAATACCAAAACAGAAAAAGTTATAAAGGTAAGGTTTATATATTTGAATACAGACACAGATAAAATGTATTATTAAAGAAATTTCAGGTTAATTTAAAAGATTCCTATATATCAAGGAAAGTTTAATTTCCACATATACAGGCAAAAAAAAAGAACCTCCAAAAATCCATAAAGAAATTCTACATATTTAAAAAATTTTTATATAAATGATCAAAGAATGTGAATAATTTACTAAAACTTAAATCTACCAATAAATATATTTAAAGACATGTAACTTCACCAGACCTGAAAGAAAATTAAGAAAAATTATAATAGAAACAAAATAAAAGTTTTCCACATCCTTGATAGAAATCATTTTCATGATGCAGAACTTTCAAGCACATGAAAAATTGCTGTGTTCAAAAACCCTTGGTAGGGGTCTATATTTATATTCTTTTTAGAGAGAATTGAAATCATCCATTAAAGTTTTAAAATGTGCATTCTATGTATGAGTATTAACAATTCCACTTCACTTTATCAAGACCAGGGAAATAAATGTAAACCTAATGAAAGACGAATGTACAGGAGGTGGAACCTAGCATGAGGACTCCAGAGTCAACTTGACCTGACATTTGTGAGCCTGTCCATTGTGTAACATGTCAGTAACTGCCCATAAGCAAATCAGTAACAAGAGTAACCTGAGGAAATAATGATCTTTAACAAAAAATAATCGCTGTTGTTCTTGAGATTTGCAGAACTGAGCAAAACAAAAATAAAAACTAGTGATTTGTCATTTAAAATAAGATGTGAATCATCTGGCCACAAACCCAGGAACTTAATGGGAGATGGAGCCCACCAGTATGAACATCCATCAACCGCCACTGTAAACCACTCCCACAACAGCTTGTCAGCAAAACAAAGTGTTCATTTTTTTAATCAGCCAGCTCTTCAAATAAAGTCACCTTCCTTGCCTCAACAGCTTGTCTCTTAGTTGGCCTGTTGTGAAGAGCAGGTGGATTAGGGTCTAGCAACAGGAGCTTATTGCAATATTGTATGCCCTAGTGAAAAACTGAAAACTAGTGAAATCCCCACCATGATAGGAACTGGTTAAACAACCCTCCATGAATGAGTGCTCTTTAACGATCAAAAGGAGTAAAGTAGGACAGTAATCACTAACATGAAAAGTTCTCCAAGACGTTGTCAAAAGAAGAAACCAAGCAGCACAACAATAAACACACTTTATCAGAACTATATTTTACAAGTGCCTTTGTGTGTACACTCTTTTATATAAGTGTATCAATAAGGGATTGGAACAATAAATATTAAATTGCTTGTAAAATCTCTCTTTGTGTTGATGAGTAAATATAGGAAGGAGTTGAAAAGGAATTTCACATTTTTCTCTGAATGCTTATTGATTTTCAAAAAGTATTTCATCAGTTAGGTGGAAAATAGTTTTAAAAGAAAATGATAACATAGGCTAGTATATTAGAGTTGCATTTCAAATATGTCTTTTAATACTTTAATTCACAATCTTGTCTCTTCGTTAACTTTAGAGATTTTAAATTTCATATAAGAACTAATGTAAAAAATAATTAAGAATAATAAATTGCTTTATAGTATATGAAACTCTCTCATTCTTGCCTGGGAAAATTGTTCCAGTAAATCCACACAAACCTGTGTTTGAAAACCCTTAAGACCATACTTTTTTAAAGAGAGAGGGACAGTAAGAGATAGAATCAATTTTATTTAGTTTTTCATTTGGCCTTCATTGCTCCAACACTTTGTTGTGTCAGTATGTGGTGCTGTGGTTTGAACTCAAGTCCTCACACATGGCAGGTAAGTGTTACAACTGCTGAGCCACTGCTCCAGCCCCAGACCATTTCTTATTTAATGTCAGCTTTCAGCCCTGAATATGCCTAAGTGTACCTATAAAGTAAAGAAAATAAGCCTTACGTGAATGTCATCAGAAATGACAGATTTAGGATTGTCTTTTAACAGCATTTTGCATCTCAGATAACTGGTGGCTTTCAGTTTCTGAAATACATTTAGCCTCACCTGGAGTTCAGTTCAATTTGGTTTAGCTGCCTAGTATCCATTTTACCTACTGCAGAAATTGGCTGCTCAATAATGAACAACAGCTATGCACATGGAATTAAAGAAGTCATTACTTAGAGTTAGATAAATAGTGGAACTAATGAAACTAATGAAAAAAGATTCTTTTTAATCTGCTAGTGAATTATTTGATATGCCAAAATCAATTTTAAAGCCTAGTGAGAGTGATTTTGAAGAGCTGATCAAAATCAATCTGTGATTGTTTATCATGACTCAAAGGCGAATGTGCTATTTAAGAAAAATCTTAATTTTTTGGAAATTGCTAATAGTCTGCTAGTTGCAGCTCAGGGCCACTTTGTCCTCATCTCACAGCCTGGCCAGCTTTGATTACCTGAAATCCACCATCCTTAATTGTATACCTTCCCTTGTTTTTTTATGTCATTTTTATAGATTGTGTTGGTGTCTCTATCTCTCTCACACCCAAGTATGTTGAACTCATAATCCCCAGTATCCCAAAAGGGGACCTTCTTTAGAAATAAGATCTTTCCAAAGATATTCAAGTTTAAATCAGTCCATTAGGATGGGTTCCAATCCAACATTACTGACAACTTATTAAAAGGGCAAAATGGGACACAGTGATGGACACACAGAGGAAACATGGGTGAAGACGCTCAGGAGAAGATACCCATGGGATTGAGCAATGTCTCTGTGAACCAAGGATCTCCAGAAGGCAGAAAAGTCAGAGAAAAATTTTCCCCTAGAGCCATCAAAGAGAGAATGACTGTTGTCTCATATTTTGGACTTCTGGTTTACAAAACTGTGAATCAATAATTATCTGTTGTTTTAACTTACCCCATTGGTTGTTTAAGGGAGTCCTAGGAACCTCATCTAACCATACCCATAAGAAGTTCCAGACTTCCAGGTCACAACTAAGCCACTATCCCTAATTCCCCCTGAGACCTTTGTATCCACTCTTCTAAACCATTATTCACTTGTCAAAAAAAAAAAATACATGTGTTTACATATACCCTCACTTACCCTGTACTCAGTATAATGCTCATAGAATCATTTTAAGTATTTATTATTAGGCATATTTATAGATTAGAAATCTAATTCCCATGATCTTTCAGCTAATGTGGTAAAGTAAAACTTAACATCTTAGTTCTAGCTTTTCATGCCCCCCAATGTCTCAAATGCTAGAATTTGAAGTTGGTGGTGAACTTCTTAAAATTCCAATCCCACTGCAAGATAGAAAACAAATTCAATGTTTGGTTTGTTTCTGTAAATGTAAATTTCATTTGCAAACACTCAATAGGTGATTGTGTGTGCTGCTTCTTGTTTTCTCATTATTCAAAGTCAAAAGATCATTCCTGGAATTAAATCTTAAGGAAAAGGAAGCAAGTGGGAATGCAGACAATTCAAGCTTTCCTTCTCAAGTTTTTCAGTGACAGATTTCATTAATGAAGTTATGAAAGGCACTCAAGACAACGAGAATTAATTGGAACAACCTGAAAAAACAGTTTGCACAGTTATCCACCAAAATATGCTTTTCCATCCTTTCATAGTTAGAAAATTTGGGAGGACACAGCCTTTCTAAACGAAGACTGAATTTTCCAGCTTTCTCGGGAGTCCATATGACCAGGTCATTAACTCTAGCTAATGAGACAGAATCTCTAGTAAGCTCTGCAGTTTCTGAGATGGGACTTTAAAGGTCTATTTCCCTTTCATTTCTTCTTTCCTACTTTCTTCTTTGCTAGTCCTAGAGAACTCAGCATGGATCAGATGCAAGTCTTGGCTCTCTGATTCTGAATAACTTATTTAGCCTCTGTGTTTCATTTTCCCAATATACAAAAGTAAATGAGGGGCTGGAGCGGTGGCTCAGCAGTTTCGGCGCTTGCCTGACAAGCACGAGGACCCAGGTTCAACCCCAGCACCATGTACAACAACTAAGTGTTGGAGCAACTAAGGCCATGTGAAAAATTAAATAAAGTTGTTTCTCTCTTTCTCTGTCTCTCTCACTGTCCCTCTCTCTAAAAAAAAAAAAAAAGTAAATGAAAGAAGATAACTCCCTTGAGGGCTCTAAGAGTTGAATATGACGTTGGAAAACAAACAATGTAACAGGGCATCAAAAACATTATTGTTTTAATGGCAAGAAAGTGTTGGTAGAGGCAAATATGCTTTTTCTACTCTTTATATCCTGAAAGATAAGATGCATACAATTACATGTAGTAGACTAAAATGTAAAAGAGGAGGAGATTGTATTTCTCTATTGTGACAACACAAGTTAGTGACATTCATGCACAAGACCCTTAAGCAGACTCCTGGAGAAGCAGACCACTAGTGCTCTTCCACTAGTCTCTACCCTTATTGCTATGGATGATCACTAACAGTAACTGAATTCTTCCCACCAGAGGAACTTTCCTGAGTCCAGACCCTAAATTAGTATTTAAATTCCCAACTTGTATCCAGTTTAACTGTAATGATTTTTTTTTCTAATTTTGGGAGGTTTTAACATTTCTACTATACTGAGAAAGATATTTTTCATGTGTATAATTCATTTATTATATATAATATATATGACTTATTGATACTATCTGGCTTTAACTTGGGCCATGAATAATCTTACCAAGGACGAGTTGATCTTCTAACAGTGCAAACCTCAGTTTTTAAAACCCTTTGAATACAAATATTTCAAAATATAGCAACTAGGTTATATGCACAACTGTTGAGATTTATAAAAAATAAAAATTCACACAAATTTAATATTTACTACATTTAAAATACTGTACAAAATCTGCATGACTATATTTTCTATGTCCCATATATTTGCAATCTCAAATACATATTGAGAAATATTTTCCAGTGGGAATGCATTTGTACTTTTTTATGTCAATTATATATAATTTGATTTATTCTAGATTTTTTTTAAGAGAGAAGGACAGAGAAAGAGACAGAGAGAATCAATTTCTATTGAGTTTTTCACATGGTCTTCGTTGCTCCGACACTTAGTTGCATATGTGGGCTCTGGGGTCTGAACCCGCACACCTGCACATGCCAGGCAAGCGCCATAACCCCAAGCCACTGCTCCAGCCCTGTTCTTAGATATTATATACTTTATTTCACCTTATAAAGTTATTGTTATGTATTGAAAATCAGTTAAATGTCTTTGTTAAATAACAGGAATGGTGTTTATTCCTGATAAATTACAGAATGACTATGATTTTGAAAAAGTCTAAATAGCTTACTTATCTCAAGGTCATGCATTAAAATTAACTTTAGAAAAAATCACTAGATAACACAAGATTACCTTGTTAACAGATGTGATCATCTGTTGTCTGATATGCCAGATTTACTCTGAGCTTTGTGTGTATTATAAGGTAGGTAGATACACTGTACAGTAGCCATTCTCCCCTTCCCCAGAGCCTGCACTGCCATTTACAGTGAGACAAAAAACAAAAATCCACAAAAAATACTTGGGTAGACAGGACTTGAATGTTTTAAATGATAGGGTGAAATTTATATACTACCCCAAAGTATGCATCAATTTTTCAAGGAAAAAAGTGAACTATGACCTGACACTTTTGCTTTAAAATCTCCATATAATTTAATAAATGACAGCAACAAAGTGACATAATACACGTAACAACAATAACAATCATTATGTCATTCCTACCTGCCTGATGAGAAATACAAATTTTGATAATGTCTATTATAGAACTAAAAATTAGAAAAGTTAAGGACTTTTTCTAACAGTGAAATACTTAGCATCCACATTCTGAAGATATTTCACATCTGTAGCCTGAGAGAGAAAACTTTTAATTTGCTCAGTTAATTTTTCTTAAATTTCAGTTTGGAGGGGATATAGTTTATTATGTTTTGGTTTAGATGTAGAAGAGGATTTTAAAAGATGTCATTATTGAGAATTAGGCATTGTGATAAGAGGTAGAGAGAGACAAAGTCGATCCCCTTATTTTGTTATTATAGCATCTTCTTTAGTTCCTTTTGTGATCCAAGTGATACAATTACAAGAAGAGTAGTCTTAAAGAGGCAGTTCATGTATGAGTCATATTGGATAAGATGTGGTTTTGAGAGCAAGAAATTTCAAGCTAAAGTGATTTTCAAGCTGATATATGACATTGTAAGTAAATTTGTAAAATATTCAAATGTGAATATATAAAAACCTAGGATAATTATAATATTATTTTCCTATTAACAGGTTTAAAATAAAAAAAATTGTCATTGAAATTATTTGTGATTTTCTTTAATTAAATAATAATATGCATTGTGATTTACATGTATCACCAAGTATTAAAATATTTCCATAATATTCACATAATATGCAAAATCCAAGAGAAAATAATATTGTAGAATAAAAGATTAAAAGCTAAAATAGAAAATGCTATGGAAGTAATGAGTTTCTGCTTTATGTATTTTTAAATTTTTGGAATGAATATTGAGATATTTTTGTTGGAATGTCTCATATAAATTCAAATTTATTATAAATAAAATATAAATGACCCTTAGTGAGAATATCAATTTACAATTGTATTATACCTTTGATACTAGATAAATAAATCTGTGATGTCCACAATATTATTTCTAGAAGGTAAAAACTAAAAATGTATTCTAAATTGTCCAAAAGTAGGGAGACATTTTTATAGATGTTACTAGTTTTTCTTAAGACATGTTTATTTCAGGAAATCTAGAAAATATGGATTAATATCAAAATAAAAATATTAAACATCTGTAAACTGCTGACCAACAAAAATACACTTGGAATTTTGGTGAAATAAAACATTAAAAAAATAGAGACCAGGATCTAGAGTGGTGGCTCAGCAGTTGCAGTGCTTGCTTGGCATGCATGAGGATTGAGTTCAAACCCCAGCACCATGTACACGACTAGGTGTCAGAGCAATGAAGGCTACATGAAAAACTAAATAAAATTGATTTTCTTTCTATCTCTTTCACTGTCCCTCTCTCTTTAAAAAAATACAGACTATATAAATTTAAAACTTGTTTATACACATACTATTCCATTATGATAATTTCCTCAAAGAAACATATTTACCTTAATTTAATTAATAAGTTTGAAACATATTTTTCTCAATGCTTTAAATTGAAAATATACTTCAAATAAGCCTCAAGTAGTTTTCATTGCTTTTTGTTTGTGTGTTTTATTAATTCATGTTATGTTTAAATTTATAAAATCATCGTTTTGATGTTAATCCCCCAAATGAAAAATACTACAAGTATTACATAATATTACATGTATATAATTATTCAAATACATATATTTTAATTTTGATTGGTAAATCCTGAAAATGACAACTTCACATAATATATCATGATAGAAATTTCATGTATTATTGCAATAAATATATATCATTTAGATATAATTGTATATTTTGTAAATCTACCCCCTTGTTCGTCCTGCTTCTATATTGAAAATTATATGGATTAATAAATATGATAGTAATTTATGTATGAACTTTACCTGACTCTGTAGAGAACAATTTTGTTATCTTCCACATCCTGAAAAAATTCCCCCAAAGTGGCCAAACAATGATTATCCTCTCAATTAAACAAAACATCATGTACTTGTTTGTGTCAGATAACAAAATAGATAATCTGAAAAATTTCCCACCGTAACCACCTACAAATGACAGATATAACATAACAAATATTTTTTAAAGCATAAACACCAAAGTGTTTAGAAAATAAGGGAAGCCACTTGGCTCCCAAACCAAGAGAAAACTGAAAAATAGAGTGAGAAGCACATAAGCTAATTTCCCTGGGATGTTGGAGGCAGAACTGAACTTTGGTACGAAGTCAGGACCCTTGGAAAGGCTGCCTCAGCAGATCAGAAAAATTTCCACCAGCATAAAGTGAGAAAAAGTAAACTTGCTGACCTCAATGAGCATCGTGGGTGGTGAGAAAATGGTTCCCCTGTGCTGCTTGCGCAAATGCCATTTATGTGACCATCACTTACAGTTTCTGAGAGCCTCCGCCTTTCCTAAATCAGTTCCTCCTTAACTGAGGTAAAAGCTTGTCTGACCCAGTGAGAAAAATTCTCAAACAAGTGTTGTGTATTACCATACATAACATCTTACTTAAAAGGCTATTGAAAAAAGAACTCAAACACCCAAGTTATATACATGAAGAAACAAGCATCATGGAGTCTGCAGAAGTAACAACAGAATTACATAACTGAGATCTTCATTAATGAAATTCTAATAAATAGTTTGAATAAAGATACAAACTCATTAAAGACATGAAAAGGAAGAATGAAACAGGGAAAGTTGGGCTGGAGTGGTGGCTCAGTGGTTATGGTACTTGCCTGGCATGTGCGAGAATGTAGGTTCAAACCCAGCACCATGTACACATTGATTCTCTATCTCTCACTGTCCCACTGTCTCTTTCTCTCTTAAAAAAAAAAAAAAGAAAGAAAAGACATAGGGAAAGTTAATGGAAGGAATTAACTTGCTTCTGTTCATATTTGAACACATCATAGTGAATTTTATATATATATATATGTATATATATATATATATATATATATATCAAGTCACTAAAAACAAAAAGCTATTCATTAAAAAACAGAAAGACCAGTAGAGGGAAAAGAAAGGAGGGAGATAGGGGGGATACTGGGGACTAAATGAGAATAAGTTATAATGCATGCTTTATAAAAAAGCTAATGTTTATTTATCCTATTGTCAAAAAGAACGGTGTGTGGGAGGAAGCAAGGGGAAGGGGAAATGCTGGAACTGAGTTAAAACAAAGTACACTCCAAGTTTTTATAAGTATGTCACTGTATGTATTATTGTCACATATCTCTTTAAAAATGTTCTTCATAGATAGAAACAATTATGTCACCATACTTTGGTATATTAGAATAAATATATACCAAGGAAAGAGAGGCAAGGAACCAGGGGTTGGGAGGAAGGTGGTGGGAAGGTGCTGTGGGGTCTTGGCCAAATTATATTGCTTTTTAGTGTGCATGTGTGAATGTGTGTCAACAAATCCCATCATTATGTACACCAATTAAAAAGAAACAAAAACAGACACGGAAATCATTAACCAGGTAAATTTTGAAGGAAAGACATAGTTTTGGAAATTAATATCCAATAAATTATCATAAAAAATACTATAAAAGGCCAAAGAAGGAATTTATGTGCCAGAAACTCAGTCTGTGGACATTACAAAGAAGTATATTAAAGGGAGATAAAAAAAAAACAGAAGATGTGAAAATCCATTAGAAGGACATGAAAGTGTGATGACTTCTTACCAGTGTTTACTTGCACTTCCAAATGGAAAGAAGAAAAGCAGAGAAGTAATATTTGAAAAGTTAGTGACCAAGCATTTTCCATGACATGACTCTTAATATTCAAGAAACACCTTCTTTCCTTAACAGAATAAAGTTAACCTCACTTTGATGCACTGTAGTTAAATGACAGAATTTCAAAAACAAGAGGATTTCTTCAAAATAAACACAGAAAGCACATTAAAAACAGCCAAGTGGCCTTTTAATGGCATCAAGAAGTCCAAAGACATTGAGAAAATGCCTTGTTTTGTTGAGAGAAAACATCCTGTCTTCTCAGGAATTCTGGCGCCCAGTAGGTTACCATTTCAGAGTAAAGAAGAACACAGATGCTTTAATGAAGAGTCTGAAGGAAGTTACCACTAATAATATTGACTTACAAGAACATTCTTCAGGAACAAGGAAATTGAACCTTAAAGGAACAATTGAGAATCCAAGAAAGAAGGATGAATGATATCCTAAACTGTGATTGATTATATGAAATGAAAACAAAGAAACTGTTGGGTTGATGTACTCAGCCCCTTGCTAGCAGGGAACGAGGGACCCCCCGTCCGCTGCGGGAAAGGTGAGCACGTGCGGTGCCCGTTCCCCAGCCTTCCCCAAGACAATCAGACACTGCAGGGAGTCAGGTCAAGCAGGAATTCGTTTATTAGCAGGCACACTCAAGCTTATATAGAAACCCAGCAAAAAGAGGAAGTGCATGGAGCCTATAATAGTACAGGTCAATTTGTTTTTATGTTTTTTATGGGAACAAAGGCCTGTCAATCTGGTGGTGTTCTTTGATTGGCTTAGGCCTTTACATACTCACAAGGTTGGCCCACCCTCCCCTGGGCTCCTCAGTACCATCCTTGTTGCACCCTATATTTCCCCCTTTTTGTTTTATTTGGCCCACCTTGGGTTAGGCACAGGCCAGGCCCACCTTAGGTTAGGTACAGGCTAGGTACCTTCATAAGAAGGTTTCACCATCAGAGGTCATCATAAGGGTACAATTGATTGTAATGAAGGCAGAAGGTCACGAGTTGGACCTCCTCTACCCTGGAGCGCACAAAGTTCACCAATCTACTGAAGACACATAGCCCAAATAGGCACAGCATTATTAGTATTAGGATTGGTCCTAGCAATGTAGATATTAAGGTGGTGAGCCACGGCGACCAATTAAACCATTGTTTGAACCAAGGGGAGTTTGTCTATTCCCCCTTGGTTCATTAGCAACAAATCAAGGCCCTGCCTATTTTGCAATGTCACATCTGCTTCGATAAAAAGCACTGGAGGGAGAGATGCAAGCAGTGAGTCCAGTCTGCTGGCATAACCAGAAGAAAAACAAACATGGGGTGTAAGGAGAGGAAAGGACAGCCCAATGGGCTGAAACTCCATGGGGTTGCCCCACCGGCGTAGTTTCAGTGTCGTCGAGAATGAGCAATTTCCATCAACCTTTTACTCATTGCGGTTGATGAAGGTTGCTGGCTTCTCAGCACCACCAACAGGGTCACACTTCCGAGCAGGAGGCGAATCAGGAACATCTGTAAGAGTTAAAGCAGAAAAAGACTTCTCAAGGGTTGATGGCCCTTGAAGATGGTTGGGTGGATATATTTTCTTCCTTTTGCAGAAAGTCATCTGGGACTACCAGAGCCTCTTTCTCTCCTTGTTGGATAGCTTGGTCTTGGGCATGGTCCTGTTTGGACGACAAAGGGGTGAATTTGGTGTTTCTGGCAGGTACCCATATGGGAGATGGTTCCTCTGGTGGGAATACACAAGCGAACCCTCTCCCCATAGTGAGGAGAGAGTCTGGCCCCCTCCATTGATGAGTCAGGGTATCTCTCCATCTTATGAGAATAGATGATTTGGGAGGTCCAAGACAACCCCAATGTTTTGGAACTTCGGTTCGTCAGATTTTTTGGTAAAATATTTATAGTCAAAAGGGCCATTTGCAGTTGCTGAGGATTCCCCCTTTTTATTTTAAAAGTTGCTCTTTTAGGCATTGGTGATTTCTTTCAACTATGGCTTTGTCCTGAGGATTGTAGGGAATTCTTTAATATGTTTTATGTTCCATAGGGTGAAGAAGTTATGTGTTGCCTCACTGACAAAACAGGGCCCATTGTCTGTTTTGATTTGCCTAGGTAGACCTAGGGTAGCGAAACACTGAAGAAAATGGGATTTGGCATGTGCGGATTTTTCTCCAGTGTGTGCTGGAGCCCAACAGGCTCCTGAGAAAGTGTCAATGGACACAAAAATATATTTAAGTTTTCCAAATGGGGCAAAATGAGTAACATCAGTTTGCCATAGTATATTGGGTTTTAATCCTCTGGGATTTACCCCCGCATCCTGGAGGGGGGTACCCGGAGAAATGGCTGGCAGGACTTACAAGTGTGGACAATCCTTTTTAAATCCTTGATCGGGACAGAGGGAATTACTTATGTAAGCCTCTCCAATTTACATGAGTTAGCTCGTGGAGCTGAGTGGCTTCATAAAGCGTAAAAACATGTGCTTTAGAGGCAAGCTTATCTGCCCAAGAATTGCCTTGAGCGATAAACTCTGGAAAGGGGGTATGACCTCTGATGTGCTGTATGAAAATGGGGTTACCTCTTCTTTCAAGTAGGCTATGAAGCAAGATCATAAGCATGGAAATAGGATTGCTATCAATCTGCACTTGTGCAGAGTGGACATGTGGAAGGAGGTTAACCATATAGAGTCTATCTGAAAAAAGATTAAAAGGCTGAGTAATATCCTGTAAAGCCATGATGATAGCTAACATCTCTTTGTATTGGGCATATCCTGAGCAAGGTTGGAATCTATAAAACTTGGGCCTCTCAGCAGAGGTCTCAAAGGCAGCGTGCGCTGATCCCTTTTGACCCCCGTCCATAAAGACATAGAGTGCCCCAGCGATGAATTCCCGTGGGAACAGGGTGGGCAGTCTTAGGGGCAGCCGTTGCAACAGGGGTGCCCAGTGCCATGATCCATAGTAGCAATCTATGCATCCCATATATCCCTCCAAAGAGATGGCTAGCCTGGGATTGGACCTAGTGAGCCATTCCACATCCTTTATTCTGAATGGGAAGATAATGGAGTGAGGATCAAGACCATAATGTCTCAAAGATGTGTTTCTTCCTTTAATGATAAGGTCAGCAAATTGATCCGCCTGGGAATAAAGCCTTAGCACCCCACTCAAAGTCTCTGGAACCCATTCTATGGGTTCCCCTTCCTGCATGATGACTGCAATAGTGAGGTGCTCTCCACTAATGAGCCAGAGGGACAAGGGCAGGTGCACAGAATATCTACGAAGGGACACTCCATCCAGTGCCTTTTGAACCTTGTCTAGGCTCTGATAATGGTGAGGTTCTAGGATGACCTCATCTTGGGGAGATTTTCCTTTTAAAAGGGCGAACAATGACAAGAGATCCTCTGTGGGCACTGGTAGCCAGTGGCGAAGCCAATTAAGTTCCCCTAGTAAGCTTTGCAATTTGAGTACATTTAATTTAGAAGGGATAATTAATTTAGGTTTTAAGGGACTAGCCCGTGTCAGATGTAACTCAGTACCAAGGACTTTAAATGGCGGAACGTGCTGGACCTTATCAGGAGTCACGTTCAGCCCACCTTTCCTTAGGAGGTATAGGGTCCGCGTTAGCAGACCTGATTATTTGGAAGGGTCAGGGTGCCCGAGGATGAGATCATCCACATACACATAGATGGGAGAAGACCTTTGTGACAGCAAGGCTGAAATAATTTTGCAACATAGCATTGGCAAAATGCTGGGCTGTTGGCCATTCCTTGGGGCAATACAGTCCATTCGTATCGATCATCTGGCTGGGAGAAATTAAGGGATGGTACAGAGAAGGCAAATTTTTCACAATCATTGGGGTGTAATGGAATCTTTGATGTCAATCACTGTAAGAGTGAAGTTGGTAGGTATTGCAGGGATCCAGGGCATACCCTGTAGGGGAGTTCCCACCAACTGCATATTTTTCACAAAAACAGGGGTGTTCCAAGGGCTTAGGAAAGGGCAAATGTGCCCTAAGCATAGCTGTTCCAATACCAAATTCTGAAGAGCCTCAAACTTTATATGTGGAGTTTGGGGAGCAGTGGCCTTTAGGCTTGGGGGTAGACCTGTGTGGTTTTGCCTGGAGTGACCCTCTCTGAGGAGGGGGAGTAGCTGGAGGGCTCTATATCCTCTACATCCTCTCCTCGTAGAAGGCCCTATAATCAGTGGTCACGGCAGCATCCATCTGTCCCAGTATGTCTTGTCCCAACAAATTAGTGGTGAGTCCCTTTATAATCAAAGGTCGTACCCTCCCCTGGTCACCATTGGGGTTGATCCACTTTAGGTACGTTGCGGTTTCTTTTGAGAAGGAGTTTCCCCCCACCCCCAGGACCATGGGTCCTGGGACAAGCTGCCATTCAGAGGGTACCTCTTCCTCTTTCAAGACAGTTCTGTCCACACCTGTATCAACTAGACAGTTGAAATTTTGCCCCCCAATGACCATGTTTAACTTGGGGCATCGCCCCTCCACTATAGGTACAGTCCAGTGGGCCTCTGGGGGGCAAGGCTCTAGTCCTCCCATAGAGGGTCCTCCTTGCTTTAACGGGGCTGGAGGATGCCCCTCACTCAGTTTAAAAGCTTGCCCTCGATATCAAATTTGGACCTACACCCTTTCTTCCAGTGATATCCTTTCCTGCATCGAGGGCACGGGATGGAAGGTGGCTTGTCACCCTTAGGAGTTTCCCCCCCCCCCATTTGAGGGCAGTCTCTCTTAAAATGTCCCTTTTGACCACATCTAAAGCAAGCTCCCTTGCTAGGGGTGTCAGGTGAACCAATCCTTTGAGCCCCCAGGGCTTTGGTTATCACCTCTACTATGGCCTGTGTCTGCGTTTGAGCCTGTGCTTGAAGCTCCAGGGCAAGGGTATGTGACTTATGTGATTGAGTCCCAATGTCTTGGGAGGCTACAATCCACTTACTCATAGAGGCATCCTTCAGGCCAGCACAGGCAGTGCGATGGTCCCCATTCAATCCCTCCCATACCAACAACTTAACAAATTGGTCCCTTAATTCTCCGGGGAGAAGTTTTCTCTTAACACTTTGCTCAACCCTGTCAATGAATTCAGGCAGGGGCTCCCCTGGTTTTTGCCTGATGCCTGCAATGGGGGATTCAGTGGGGCCCTCCTCTAACTTAGCCCATGCCAATAACCCTGCATGTCGGACTTGGTCTCGATAGGGGTCAGCAATGGTCGCTTGTTGGATCCCTGTGGAATAAGCATCCGCCGTGCTTGCCAACATGCCACAGGAAATAGGGATAATGGGGTTAGTCCTTCTATTGGCCTCTGCTCTGGTGCGGCACTCTTCTTTACAGAAGGCACACTACTTAATAAAGAGTGCAGATGGGAGTACTGCCTTGGTCACACCCATCCAATCCTTGGGGACACAGGGGTTATAGGCTAGTTCCTGAAGTAATGTTTGAGCCCAGGGTGAGTTGGGCCCATCTTCCGCCACAGCCTTTTTTAGTTCCTTTAGATCCCTTCCCTCCCAGGGGTACCATTGGAGGGACCTATTACCCCCTGGAGCTAAGTTAACCCGGAAGGCTTGGGGTTGGGATCCTGAACCCTTGGAGGAAGAGAAGTGAGCCTCTGCATATATAGGCTCAGAGGGTCGCGCCAAGGGGTCATAGGGATCCTGGTCTTGTAATTCCCTTCTCAAGGGGGTATAAGGAGACTCCTGATTCTGGTTGGACCCTCCAGAGCCCCCCTTGGGCACCCCTGAACTGGGGGCATGGGGGGGGGGCGAGGGCTCAGTACCAAGGTCTCCGTCATGAGGAGAAGTAACTTTCACTTTTGTTTTGACCTTTACCATTTGCGCTTGTGCTAGGCATGGGTCCCCGTCTTCCTCAAATGTACCCCAACTACCCTGTTGCATCCTCCCTTCAGGGTCGGGATCCACCTTTTGGGACACTTCATGTGAAGTCTCCCCATCCTTGTGCTGTGAGTCCCCGTGGGTGGGGGAGCGGGGATCGTATCGGGGTGGAAGGAAGTCTTTAATGCTGATAATGTAGGGTAGAAACCGAGGTGGGGGCAATGCCCAATTGCTTTTCCCTCTCCAGAGCAATCTGTTCCACCCTCGCCCAGGTAGTCCAAGAAAACAAATTGGAGCATGGAACCCAGGGAGCAACTTCTATAATGTGTTCCCAGGTCCTTTTGGCATTACAGTCACTATTTCAAGCCCCCGAGAACTCAGCATGAGGCGCAAGGCCTTAAGGGCCGGCTCATCTTTTAAAGAGGTTGTGTTACCCATGTTAGGGTCTCACTCACCCTGGAAGACCGCTTAGCCCACTCACGCTTCAGGTCCCTGTTCGGGCGCCAGATGTTGGGTTGATGTACTCAGCCCCTCGCTAGCAGGAACGAGGGACACCGTCCGCAGCGGGAAAGGTGCGCGCTGTGATGCCCGTTCCCCAGCCTTCCCTGAAGACGACCAGACACTGCAGGGAGTCAGGTCAAGCAGGAACTCGTTTATTAGAAGTCACACTCAAGCTTATATAGAAACCAAGTGAAAAGAAGAAGTGCGTGAAGCCTATAATAAATAGTAAAGGTCAATTTGTTTTTATGTTTTTTATGGGACCAAAAGGCCTGTCAATCTGGTGGTGTGATTTGGCCTGTTCTTTGATTGGCTTAGGCCTTCGCGCGCTCACAAAGTTGGCCCGCCCTCCCCTGGGCTCCTCAGTGCCATCTTTGTTGCACCCTATAAGAAACCCTAGCATGGTCAAAAATAACAGTACCCAGGAAAGAAAAATGAGTAGATATAGAGTTACAAAAGGTCTTGGGGAAAAGGGTTAGGGATACTGACTAATTCCAGAAATAGATTTGTCAAGTGCAGATGCTATAATCTTACAAATTCAAGCAATGAACAGGAAAGTAACATGAAACAATATGAATGAAAACACTGGAAAAATGAAACACTGAAAAATATTATTTAATAAAAATAAATTATCAAAATCTTTGGTTTAAAATGGGTGCGGTTATTAATTGTTGATACCTTACATAGTTTTTAAAAATTTCATGGTAACAGCCCTAATAAGTAAATTTTATATTGCCCTTACTGTGTACCAAACTTTTTTCTGAAGCATTTCATTTTTGAAGCCCTTAGCACCTCATTTAGAATCATGATTTTGCTAAACCATTAAGTCAGGGAAAAAATCATTGAATTTTACTTGATTCTAGAAATATACAACTTGCTAAAATTCTCTCAGGAAGAAAAGAGACATTTGAATAAATCCACAAATATTAAATAAATTCAGTTTGGGGAGTTGCAGAATGAGAATCATTGTGACATGGTTGAAGGCTGTACTTGAAGAAAAATGAGATACTTTGGCTTCATATCTTAGTGAATACCTGTTCAAAAGTTGTATATACAGAACTGAAGTGGTGGCTCAGCAGTTCCGGTCCTTGCCTAGCGTGTGCAAGGGTGAAGTTTCAAACCTTGGCAACACATACTCAACAGTGTCAGAGCAATGAAAGCCCCATGAAAAACTTAAATAAAAAATTGATTCTCTCTCTCTTTCTCACTGTCCTTCTCTCTGTTAAATAAAAAAATTGGGTGTACATGTGTTCACAGTGAAGTGTGACTCGAAATTATAAATACAAAAGCGGAATAATGACTATTTCTTTGAAGGGATGGAGAGCAAGCTGCTTGGCTCTGAAGACCACATTCTACATGACCCTGGAACCACCATCCCACTTAGCCATCAGTGTGAGTGCTGCACACCCAACCTGAACGATCATGCCCAAAGACCAGAGGGAGGAAAACAAGGATGCTTTATTCCAAAAATGTGTATAATATGAAACAAATGGGCAGAAATTTTAATTGAAGCTCAAAGGTCTCAATTAGAAAATTCTCTTAACTCTTCTTCATGCCTGACATACTACATACATTTTAAATATAAAACAATACACAGAGGCACTCTTCATGTGGGAAAATAAGTACCTAGACCACTAATAGAGGTGTGACTTTTCATTTCTAGAGTCCTAATACTTTTAATCAAGAACTTTAAAATGTACATAACATTGTAATAATTCTATTAATGAAGCAAATAAATGAATAATGGTTAATTCTTGAACCTTTATTTAAGTCATTAATTTTATGACCCTGCCATAAACAGTTGACCTCAATTTCCCTTAGTTAAATTCAAGAGGCAGGACTAGTTGATCTCTCACCTTCTATTTAAATTAAATTATAATAGGAATAGTTTTATGATTTGCAAGTCAAAATGTGTGGCTTCATTTTAGCTATACAAATATAGAATTCATTTCTTACACAAGTAAGAAGGTCTTGAATTATATTAGCCCTACATGTTACTAAGCATATTCACAAGGTATGTCAATGCCTTTGTAAACATTTTCCAAATAAAATGAGAACAAGAGTGCCACACTTTTTGGAAGATAGCTGAATGAATATTCTTGTCATACTCTGAAAACTCAGTGTGATGCTTTCAATTGAAACTCTTGTAGTTTTAACTGATATACTTTCTATTAGGTCATTGTGTTCAACCTCAAACACTTTAAGTTACCTTGTAAGGAGGAGTGAAAGCAATTTCCTTTTAAAGTGAACAAAGAAATGATTTAAAAATGTTCTTTTATCAAACTATAACCTATTGCTTCAGTAACAGAAAAATCACACACAGGAAAGGGTATAAAGGGACTCCATGAAATCATCATGACAAGAAGAATTGCCAAAACAATAAGACTTAAAAGCATTGTCTTTCCCCTTCAAGAATGATGTGAACAAACTTCAATATAACTTGACATTTTCGTGTACAAACTGTGAAATGTTTTAAATCTAATATTATTGAGTACCATATATATTCATAGGAAAATTGAGTCTTCATACATAAAATAACTTCATTGACATGGGCCATATTAATGTGCTTTTCTGCTGACTTTAATTGTTCATTCTTTTCATTTTTTCTACAGAATATGCTATTCTAATGTTTAATAAAGGTCACTGCAAATTATAATATGAAACAAAAATAACAGGAAAAAGGTCACTTTATTTCCATCCTAAGCATGCTGTATTGCAGAAGAGTTACTGAAGACAAATATTGGATGTGTTTATACCATACAATTTTTCTAATTATTATAGGAGTACAATGAAGTGTAAGCAATCTTGTTTCCATGCTAATTCCTTCTTTATGGAAGCAGCTTAAAAGCACCCACAAGGGTGAAGAGAGAAAGAAGGTGAGAGGGAGAGAGAGAGGGATTGTTGTAGATAGATGTGGCTGGAATAGCTGCACGAAAGAACTGACACTTAATGTAAGCTGCCAAGCACAAGTCCAGTTGGGTATCCCCACATTGTAGGAGAGTATATACAGGGTGATAAAGTTATGAATTAAATTGCTATTTTAAAATGCTAACCAGGACCTTTCTTTTCTAAGATCCTATAGGCAATGAACCCTTCCTTTATGAAGCAGAATTCCAGCAAAGGAAACACATATTATTTGAATGAACCCCTTTTACCACTTCCTGAAAACAGCAAAAATGCTAGATTATAAATATATACTTCTAATGAAGATCAAAAAGTTGAAAAGATTGTAAAGCCAATAGAAATAGAATTACAGAAAAATGAACTCCCAAATAAATAGGTGGACACAGGCATACCAAGGTGAAGGTGACTTAATACAAAGAGAATTAA
Source organism: Aplodontia rufa (assembly GCA_004027875.1). Lineage (NCBI taxonomy): Eukaryota > Metazoa > Chordata > Mammalia > Rodentia > Aplodontiidae > Aplodontia > Aplodontia rufa. Next base: position 90,709 of record PVKS010002252.1, read on the forward strand.
TCATTGAGACACATTTGAACTTCAGTTGTAAAGTGTTGAGGAATGAAAACATCTGAGGTCAAGATCTGATAAAGTAGCATAGCTTTAAGAGGTCTCCAAGGTTAAACTGAGATATCCATAGTTCCTAGGTGATGCTGGAGAAAACCAGCTGCACACACACCTAAGGGCATCATAACTGCATTTGGATATCCCAAGAGTTTCTTAAACAAGAATTAGCATATGTGACAAAAATAACAGGGAAGCCAGAAGAGCGTAAGCAAAGATAGAATAGTTTCTTTATGGTTAGTCAGTTGACCATACTTTCCTGATTTTCTTTCTTTTTCACAAAAATGCTATTGTTGGTTAGATTAAAAATGCGAGCAATTCACATATTGATAAATGAAAAGAAGGGATTATGTTATGCTCATCAGCTTTGCATCTATGTTACTCAAATACTTGACAAGAACAACTGAGAATTAGAAAAACTTATTTTGGTCCCAAAGTTTCAGAGGTCCAGTCCATGATCAACAATTGCATTACTCAGGGCCTGAGATAAGGCAGAAAATCATGGTGAAAGGGCATTGTGGAGGAAAGCTGCTCATCTCATATTGGAAGCTGGGAAGCAGAAAGAAAGGAGCAAAAGACAAAATATAGTCCAATAGCAGTAACTCCCCCAGGACCAACTTCTTCCAGCCACACCCAGCATGTCTACAGTTAGTACCCAGTAGTCCTTTTAGTTTACTTATCCATCAAATGAATTAATCCATTCGTGAAGTTACATCCACATGATTTAATCTTGCCTAAAAGCTCTTCATCTGAATCTTGCTGTACTGAGAACCACGCTTTCAATACATACTCTTTTCAAGGAACATTAAAGTTTGGAGTGATAACAATGATAAAATAATCACTTATAGAAACTATAACATGAAACAATAAAATATTCTGAAAAGGAATATGCACAAGGGGAGAATGAATATAAACTACCAGAATAAGAGAAAGCTTAAAAATTTTTTACAGAAATGATGTCATAATTGGAAAGATCACATGATTATTGAAATGAATGACATTGAGCATAAAGTAATAAACATAAAATAAATGGACACATGAACAACTTTAAAGATTTTGGGGAAAATGAGATAGATAGATGACTAAAAATGGATATTTAACAGAAAGCAAAATTGTAATCCCCAAATTGAGGAAAAGAAGATAAAATAGAGAATGAAAGGCATTTTTTAAAGGAGAATTTAACATTTTTCAAGGTAAAATATTATAATCTGGTTATTAAAATGATACATTGCCAATCAAGTAGAATATCTATACATCTTTATCTGCAGAGCATATATTTTATATATGCTTTGACAAAGTGGAAATTTAAAAATCTAATAAAAATTGAAAGTGGAACAGAAGAATGTGAATGCAGGAAGCTTGAATTCCTTCTGGTTTTGCAGGTAGGGTTTCAAAATCTGTTATTTACAATTGATAATTCAATTATTAGAATTAAGACTCAATTAAATCACATAATAAACAAAAATAGGTGAAAGGAAAGGAAAAAGAAAGATGCTATGCTAATTTAATCAATGGTCATGGTAGGAAATGGGTAAATATTACATTAAGATATAAATGCTTAAGTATTGAATAAAGTAATTGCAGAAAAGAGAAGTTCTAAAAAATACAATTCTTCCCAATTATCAGAATAAATAAGTATACAGGAAACAAAGCAAATAAAATTAATCACATAGTTATTAAAGAGAGAAAGCATGCTGAAACAGATGGCAAAACTAAGTCTAAATTTGATAATTGTGGTAAATTGACTAAATGTGCCAACTAAAAGATAAAGATAATTGAATTGGGTCCAAAAGCAAAACCCCGTGCTATGTTGCACACAAAATCAAGTAGTTGGAAAAGCAGAAATGGAAAGGAGAGCTATACTAATAAAACTAAAAGAAAATGGTGGTTATATTCTACGTATAATACAATTTAAACCCTGGCCTTTGAAGTATGACACAGTAGTAATCAATATCTGTGCACCAAATAACTCATCATGAACTTTTCTAAGAACAACAAAAGTGAACGAATCAGTTACAACCAATAAAGCAATAGCGAGAGATATTCTGAAGTCAGAGATGGTACACATAAAAGGAAACAGGTATGGTTTTAATATGTATCTTTTACATTTTTAAATGTACCTACAATTTATTTTACACTTGTACTATTTTTTTATTTTTTATTTTTGAACAACCTTACAAGTTTTTAACAAAATAATATAAAATGTGTATATATTCTGGATATCGCAATTACCCCCAGGAGTGCCCCCCCCAATTACCCTCCCTCATCCCACCCTTCCCCTTCCCACTATATCTCTAAAAAAAAGTATTAGGTTGTAAAACATTACATCTTATCTGGATTTAACACATGCTAATAGACCAACGTTCTCATTGTCCAGGGTCTAGTCCCCACCTCCACAGATGAGTGGAGACAATCGACCCTTAGATCTCTGGGTTAAGCTGCCTTTACTCATCATGATCTCTTCCATAGCCTACAAGTTGATCCAGAAATTTTACTTCTAGAAACGTGTCCTTGTAGCATGTGTATACTTGTTCACAAAGGCTATTCAATGCAGCATTGGTACAGTAGCAAACAGTTAGAAACCTGCTAGTTCAGGACCAGGTAAGTAAATGTGGTATTTTCATCGAATGTGATATTATTGTCTTCAAAATCATAGTCACATGTAGTAATATTGAACAAGCTCCAGGAGAGAGACAGACAGACTTAAAAAGAAAGAGTGAAATGTGAGTGGCAGACTGGTGCTCAATATATGTTAGTTTCTGGACATATTGCTAGGTTACATTTTCAAAATGACCACATTTCTCAACCCTTCTGCTATTGGAACACCATGTGACTAGCAGTTATGGGCAATTATAGCATCTATCTTAACCATGCAAATGTTTCAGAGTATTTAATAGAATTCTAATTACAAATGGTCAATAGATTCTGACTACAAAAGGCACAGTCTTCCTTAATTGCTCCCGTGTGATTCCTGCTACTCCTCCAATCTCCAGTAGAAGAGGGAAGTCAAGTTTTCATTGGGGCCAAAAACAAAGATGGATACTGTCAACCCAGGTCCCAGAGACGGAATGGAGCCAAGCACCAGGAACTATCACTTCCTGGCTGTTAACTCAGGATGGATACAAACTGCAATCAAGAAAAAACTCTTTAGTTAGCCCACTGAAGCTACTGACTTGATTTCTTCATGCAGTTTAGTCTAAAGTATCTTATTATGGCACAGAACTGTACATACAGTACAATCATATGAACAATATAGGAAAAACTCTATTGATAAACACAGATGTGTTAACCATGAACAGGGTTAATGGTGCAGAACAGGGCACCAAAGGATCTGTATTTGAATTTTCTTTTTTAACTATTTTTAAACCATATCAAATTTATACATATCTTGCTTATGTATGTATAATTTATATGTTTTTCCTGAAAGAAAAGAAGAATCAATTATTGGATAACTACAGATTCTAAAATAAAACTGCACCTGCTTGTGTTGTTGATACAAGTGTTAAATGTGAAATTACTAAAAGAACTATGCTGCTACTGTTAAACTGGGAAGCTATTTGAGTTTACACAAGAAGCATCATGGTCTCCAGATTTCTATCCACCGAGAGAATATTTTCATCTGATACTGCAAGTTGCATAATAACCTGGTCAAGACAAAATATGGACTAAGTCATTGTTTCCTACAATTTTTATAGAATTTGAAAAACTAGAAAAATGAAGATTCATATTCTAAAACCAGAAAGGACCCCAGTAACAAGAAAGATGTAAAATTAACCTAAGATGTTATTCATACAATAAATTATAATCTTAATCAAATATATTAAAACCATGGTCACTAATATAAAACTAAATAGTCTAAAGAAAACTCTGTAATTCAAAAGACTGTCTACTCATCTCACTCACTACACTTAAAATCACATTTAACAAGTTCTATTCATATCTACAAATTTTTAGCCCTGTTCCTTAGATATGAAGGGATAATCAAAGACCACCTGATATTTTAAGAATGCCTTCATCATGAAACAAAGGCACAAAATGAACAAATCATGAAAATGAACTACAGAAAATAGAAACAATGCAAGAAAAAATTAAACAGTTGAATTATATCAATATATTCAGAGGAAAAACAATCCTCTCTTCATAGCCAATGTAGCTATGAAGCAAAACATACTATAGAGAGCTATAATCCATACCAAAGTTAGAGATCAAGAAACAGAATGGAGAATTTTAAAATAACATTAAAATTTAAAAGAATAAGTAAATAACGCAAGTCTCAGAAAATACAATAAATGGGGAAGGGACACAAATCTGGATCACAGAAGCAAGTAAAGATTAGACTCCACAATTTGTACATTTGGATGACAACCTAGAAACATCTACACTCTCACAGATTTGAGATCTAAATTATAAAGAGAGCCCTCAAAACATGCATGCCAATCAGGCTGAGGGTTAGCTCAGTGTGGGAGTGTGTGCTCAAGACACAAGAGACTAAGTTCAAATCCCCGCACCAAAAGAGAAGAATTCAAAGTCCAAAGCTCCAAACAGTCCACAGCAAATGTGTCAAATATGCGTAGTGAACTGAAATGCAGGACAGTCAGTTTGGTCTGATTTTTTGCTAGCTCATTCTGTTTACTAAATTTTTATGTCAACTATGAGAGCTGCCAGAGTATATTTGAATCAGGAGCTGAAGTAGAAAAAAAATTACAAAGTAGCCCTTATTAAGACACTCAAATACTTTCAAATTTTAAAATAATCAGAATTACAAAGAATTGACTTCCAGAAATAGAGATGTGGACAGACTTCATGAAATCCAAATAAAATTAATATTTTGTATGCTCTTATAAAAACTGAATGCCAGTTTAAAATTTTATATTTTTTATTGGCTTCCCTTCTCTCAATTATATTTTCTGGTGACTTTATTGCATCTATGTTCCCAGTAACAAGGCAAAACTACTAACAGAACAACAGATCATTATATCCAGCCTTGTTAAGCAGTTAATGTCAAGAAAGGCATCTAATTTCACATCCAGTATACTTCCCAGCACATGATTGATATTGTCATGAATTTTTAAAAATAATGATTTTTTGATATATCTTAAATTGAAAAGTTGTATGACAAAACTCTAACAGTAAATTGTTTCAGAAAAAAATTTATACTTTTTGGTAAGCCCAGGTTTTAATATTGTTAAAAATATATAAGTACCTCACTATCTTGTGACTCAGCCATTGTTTCTACAGGAAGCTAGTTATTAGGCATGTGGCAAACGTAATCTGACCAAAACAGTTACACTTCTTTTTCACTTTTTGTACCTTTTTAATTAATTAAGAGTAGCCTAAGTAGAAAGACTTAGTTGGCTATGTATGGTATCTATCTTTTCCATACAATTGCTCAGAGTACATAATGAAATTAAAAATATATATTATCATCTTTAAATATTTCCAATTTTTGAACTTTAAAATATTATCACTTTAAAAGTAATTTGATTAAGGATTCAAGTCATGTTTTAAGACCTCATTAGAAAAGTCCTTTTATTTGTTAATGAAATTCAGATGTTTAAGATTTTATTTTTCAAGTTGGATATTTACAATATGTCCATGAGCCTAAGATAATCGCTGGGGGGTGGGGGGCGGAGATAAGCCAGCAATATTTCACAAAACTGAAAAAAAAATAAAAAAATATATAAAGCACTGAAGAGATAATAACACTCACTTATTTCAAAGAAGAAAGCATGAAAGTTGGACAAGAGAAATTAAGAACAAATTTCACTACGATATTTCTATTCACTTATGTTAAAATATAATTTTATTTATGTAAGTTCCTCATGAAATACCTTCAAAAACTCAAATGTACACAGAATCAGGAAAGTGGCAAATGAATATCTCCCTATGGATATCATAATTATTTTTTCTAAATTAATTTCAAGACAATATGTGGTATCTATGATTCTCTTTGTGTTTGCTGCTTTTTTATTGTATTTATTTATTTATTTTTGATACTCAGGATTGAACCCAGGGGTGCTAAACCACTGAGCCTCAACCCCAGCCTTCCATTTTTAATTTTGAGACAGGGTCTCCTTAAGCTGCTTAGGGCCTTAATAAATTGCTAAGGCTGGCTTTGAACCTGCAATCTGCAATCCTTCTGCTTCAGCCCCCTGAGCTACTGGGATTACAGGCATGCACCACTATGTCTGGCTTCTGTTTGCTTTTTTTTAAATTTGTTCTTGTATTTTGCAGTATTTTTTATTATCAGTAGTATAAACTGAAGGTAAAAGTCAGAAATCTCAGACTATTTTGTTAAAAATAGAATTTAAAGAAAGAGAAAGGGGAAATATATTAAATAGTACTAGGACAGATGAGGGGAAAGGGTAAATAAAGATATATCACTTTTTGACCTAACACAAGGAGAGAGGGTTGAATTGATTCAACTGCATGTCCCGCTACATCTTTTTGTGTTCAGATGTGAGGTTACCACCTTGTTGGAGCATACGTTATGTCATCATGTTTATTGGTGAGGTAGTTAAGAAACCACCCAATCCAAGGAACCCATTCATCACCTTGTTTAGCCATAATGAAGGAAAGTGCATATAAAACTTACCTAAATGTTTTTTTCACTTAATGTATTTAAATTTCTCCCTACACTTCAAGCACAAAAGAATATGAATGTTAAGCAGTAGGTGCTCATATAAACCAGAAAATCTCTCTCTCTCACACCCCATAACACTGCTATCCTGGCATTTCCTAGGATCCAATCATTTAATCACATCATTTAAGATTTTAGATGAATTTTCAAGAGACTTTTCACCTGTCCTCAGTGAAATGATTTGAACGTTGAGCTTAATTATCTATGCCCTGTCTAAAATCCTCATTCACTGAATCTTTGTGGAAGTGTAGCTCTTTCTCAACAAATGATAGCTTTCTATCCTCTTCTCTCTCTGATTTTCTTATCAAACATAACACCCTCCAGCGGACCTCTATCCCTGTATGTTTCATGTTCTTTGATGCAGTTAGCATTTTCTCAAATCATGGTATTTATTTGGCCTCAAGCTGATCATCTTTTCCTATGAGAATAGTGGTCTAATCGGTAATATTTACTCTTAAAAAGCAATATTCATTCACTCAGGCAATATTTTTCAAATCACATTGGATGGATAGAGAGAGTTAGGGGTAAAGACAATATAGTGTCTTTTCACTCTTTGGTAGAAATTAGCTGTTAAGATTCTGAGGGCTGTATATCCACAGTTTGGATCCTGACTCAATTTCTACCACAAGTGTGGCCTTCAGTTTGCTAATACACAAGAAGGAGAAGAAATGTAACCACTCGACAGGATTACAATAAATTCAAGTAAATTTGTTATCATTGTCCATGGCACAAAAGAGATTAACAAATGTTATTTACCTCTACTATTAACCACAAAAAAGTGATTTTATTTACCTATCAATATATGAAATATATTTTCTAGATTATCAGAAAAAAGCAAATCAAAAGAGTTGAGATTACTGATTTCATCACCCACTGAAGATATTTGAAATGACACATTCTACATTAATCTTTAGTGTCAGCAAACTTCAGGAAACAAAAGAAATAAGAAAATGAACTGGAAGTTCAACCTTTCATCTGCTTGTGAAATTACACCATAAAACCTCCATAAAGAAAGCAAGATTATGCATATTTATGTAATGCTTCATTGGAGATGATAAATGAAAAAAAAGCCACAAAATCATTCACTGATTATGATGTGATGACATTTCTTTCCATACCTTCCTAACAAAACAGATTAGTATGTAAGATTCTAAAGTTTATAGGAAAAAAGTCTAAATTTCCAAATGAAAGCACAATCAGAATATACAATTTATAAACATCAACTATAATATGATTTCAATGTGCTTCATTTTTATTAAGAAATCCATAATAAAGTACCAAATCTTACAAGAAGATGGATAATTATTCCAATTCACTGAGAATTTCAGTAATTTGTTTTGGCAATGCTTAACAATAGAAAACAAACATCATTTTTATATTCAAATGAGTTTTCTAAGTAAAAATTAGGTAATCTTCAAGAGTATTTTGTTTACCTTTCAAGTGGTTATAAAGCATGAGAATAGCATCATTTTAATGGATGTTCAAACTTCTTTTGTTCAAAAACTTTAATTTAGTGTGCTATATCAAAATGATAGGCCTTTGATGATACATTATACCAATAACTTATCACAAAGACAGCAGTTTGATTATGCCATACATTAAATACAACACCATAACTTGTCTTTCTGATAGCAATAAAAGTCTAGCACAAATTCTTATTTAGTTGCATGACTTCTCTTTACCACCATAAATCGTTTGTCACCCTCACATATAAACACACTGCAACACATTTAGGCAAAGACACATCAATTCCTGATTGAACACATGTTTATCCATAGTGCTCAGAAAAATTCAACCAAATGGGAAAGCAAATTTAGGTGAACAACTTGATAAGAACAAGTAGATCAAAAGGAAAAAATAAAAGTAGTTAAACATGCTTGTATATGGTTTTAAAGATAATAAAAATAATTCATGACAACTGTAGAAAAATCTAAAAACACAAATCACAAGGAAGAAAGCAATAATTAACCATACTACTACCAGTCATAAAAACCAAAATATTATATAGTATTCCCTATCTCTTTCTCTCAAGTTATTTGCTATGAATTCTTCCATGAATGTATAATATATACAAATGATAACATAGATTTAAAGCACACGAGTAATCACATCATAAATATATCATATGACAACTTTATGGAAATACATATTATATAGTATATATAACCATTAAAATAATTCACTTTGTTCTCTGTGAACTATTGCAAAACTTAGTTTTATTACTTAAATATATACTTCCCTATCAGCACTTTTATGAATATATAATATCTACGATAATTATTTAGATATAAAGCAAAAAATAATTACATTATAAACACATGAATGTTCTATAAATTACATGAAAGGACATTTAAATGTTAAAATAATTAGATTTATTCTATGTATACTACTACATGATTTTCATTTAAAACTCTTAGAAGTTCCTTTTAAATAAATACGCACAGCTGAACATTTTTCTTAACTGCATTAAATTTTAGTTAACAGATTTCCAATTTCAAGTCATTTAAAAAAATCATCTTTCACTTTTATTATGAACTGAGTGCTTTTGTGTATGTGACTTAAGTTCCTAAGTACATTTCTCACTATTTCTTTTGAATAAACTACAGCAATAAAGTTGTTTGAAGAGAATAAACATGAACGTGAAAGTCTTTATAGAAATGTTAGTAGAATACACATTTCCATCTTTATCCCAGTTCTAGTCCTCTGGAAACAGATACTAAAACTGAGCATGGTTTGTCAAAAGACAAAATGATATCTAAGTAACTTTTATTTGCAGCTCTAGAATTGGGCTTATTCTCTGGTATAGAATGAGTGTTCCAATGAATTAGGCAGAGTTGTCTGGTTTTATGTTGTAAAAGAAAAAAACTTTGAAAAGCTAAATTTAAAAAAATTACCTAAACAAGAAAAAGTTTCCAAAACAGGGTAGTATTTCATATCAAAGATAGTTAAGAATGCCCCACCCTACCACATGTGCAGGTTATAACACAACCAGAGGAAAGGACATGACCTACAGAAGCAACCTGATAGGCTACAGTTACCATTTACCTTACATGGTCATGTTTGGACAGTGTTTGAACTCCGACTGGAGGCTCACAAAGGTATACACCAAAGTTGTGTTTAAACTCCTTTACACATCCAGCTAGACTATACAGTTCACTATATGCAGAGGTTCCTTTGGCCACAGTTTTTCATCCAAGTGTGGGGGTTAGTTTCAGCTAAATATATTCCAGTTTAACAAGAGGCAGAAAAGGATTGAAGAAAACAGAAATAAGAAATTAAAAGCAGGTTGATTGTTGCAAAGTCACTTTCCTTAAAGGGTTAAAACATACAGGGCTGGGCTGGAGTGGTGGCTCAGCGGTTAAGGTGCTTGCCTGGCAAGCATGAGGACCCGGGTTCAAACCCCAGCACCACGTAAACAGCTAAGTGTTGGAACAATTAAGGTCATGTGAAAAACTAAATAAAGTTGTTTCTCTCTTTCTCTGTCTCTCTCACTGTCCTTCTCTCTTTAAAAAAAAAAAAAAATACAGGGCTTCCATATTACCTGCAGGTAATGGTAGAACTTCTCATTCATTTTGGAAAATGATCTGTTTCAAAGTTCAATTTCACTGCATGGTCTGGTGGTCTGCTGGGGCCTAGTGCATGGCCTCACCCACAGCAAAGTCTACCCAGAGTGCAGTGTTCTTGTTAGGAATTCGCATCTGGGAAAGGAAGGAGGAGGAAACAGTATAGAAGAGAAGAAGCCGATCAATAGTGCAGGACCAACTTTCTCTTTTTCTTCTTCATGCCTTTTCATGGTCTTTGAGTGTATTCATCTTACTATTTATTTTTAGGAATATATCTACTGAAAATATTAAACTTTTCTCTCTAAAATACTTTGTGAATAAATGTCCTCAGTTCCATTAGTCCTCACCTAATAATAAAATCTATTTTAAATAATAATAACTTACTTTTAACACCATTTCTTCCTACTAAGAAAAATAGTCTCTCCTCTTTTATTGGTCTTGTCTTCTAATGACTGGTTAAGAGGACACAGTTTTTTAATGAGAGTACCACACATTTAATAAGTTAATTTCATAGCATTTCACAATATTTTGCTATTATAAGTAAGATTTATCTTATATGCACACTTGCTTATACATAAAAAGTCATTGATTTTTTGCATATTTTAACTATTTCACAGTAATGAGTTACTGTTTTGAATCACTTCTGAATTTGTTCTCTTGGTATTTAAGTATGCAACTTGACATGCACAAACTTTAACAATCCTTAAACATCAATTGTTTGATAAAATTTAATTTGATATAGCCTGATGCACTAATGGAATGAGATGTTAGAGAGGGAAAAAGAATGGGTGCAGTTCTCTTGTCTGAAGGAAGTGAATTTTTATTGCCAGAGGGTGAGACTGTAGCAGATTGTTTTTTCCTAAAGTGGACAGTGTTTTCTTGTCCCTGAGGTTCTTTCTGGAGTTTTCCAGTCTTTCCTCAGGAGATGAGGGATTTCACTCCTCCCTTTGGTCATGAGAAAGATATTGTGACTGCTCACTTCCAAAAATTCCATGTGAGATAAGTGGCTTGGTCTGCACAAGCTAGTGTATAAAATATAGCTTGGTTTTCACCTGTTACTTTGTCTCAGGATTTTACATTTAGAAGTCACTAAGGAAGCCTATCTTACATGGGAATGTGTTCTAGTCAACACTCACTGGTAAAATGCGCATAGGAGACAAAATTTTCTATTTGCTTTGAGCTTTAAATTTAATTTACCTAATACTGTATATTCTCTTTATTTCTGTCCAATTGGTGTATGTGTTATTACTAAATTTTTTAAAATATTGGTCAATCTCTCCTATAAAGTATAAGTTGGATTTTTATTTTCAGGGTGATCTGAATATCTCTCTGTGTCTTAGAGATCAACTCACAATGATTGCTATGAATTGTATAACTGAGTTTCCTGCCTTTACATAATTTATAATGTTTTCAGAATTTTATGTTTGGTTAAAATTAATTTTTTTTTTCAGGGCTAAGGACCAAACTCCAGGCCTTGCCTGTGCTAGGCAAGCACTCTGCCACTGAGCTAAATCCCCAACCCCTAAAATTATCTTTTCTATATGAATTATATTATACTATTGCTGATTTTAATGTAGTCTAATGACTTCATTTTATTTTTAATTTACTAGAAGTTATACTCAATTTTTTTAAGAGAGAGGGATGGCGGGAAAGAGAGAGAAAGAGAATCAATTTTATTTAGTTTTTCATGTGGCTTTTATTGCTCCAAGACTTCGTTATGTACATGGTGCTGGGGTTTGAACTCAGGTCCTCACACATGCCAGGCAAGCACCATAAGCACTGAGACCCTGCTCCAGCCCCGAGTTATACTCAATTTCAAAGCACAGATGTCTCTGTTGCTCTAAGTATTTGTGTCAGTATATAGATGATTCTTATTGGTTGTCAAGTCTATTTAGAATGCAGTAATCAGCTGTTATTTGCTAAGTATTTTGTAAGTAGGAGACTTGACTTTCATCAGAAGCATATGAAAAAAGTATATTTAGTTCCATTTATCTGAGAGAATAAGTAACTTGACACATAGTAAATGAGAAAACTAGGGTTCAAGCTAAATTTGTCATACCCCTGACCACAAGTTCTTAACTAAATATACACACTGTTGCTATCGATTATCCCTCTTCATCTACCCAACTTCATTTTCTCACTTGGAGAATGCCATATCACATGCCTAGACTAAATTTATATCAACCCGTCACACACACACTTATTTCTCTCTGATGTCCCAATCGTAGCTCCCTGTGTCTCTTTGAGCTTCCACATCACTTGCCACCCAATTCTGTGAATATTTGTAATACTGATTTATAACTAGTAGTTTTCCTGCCTGATCTTTAAATTTACTGAATCAAGATTATTCCTCTGCATTCTAAGTGTTGGCCATGTTATTTATCCCTCATCTGTTATGGGTGAATCTTATCAAATGAACAACTGAACAGATGAATACACTATATAATAAGCACTAGAACTACACATCCAAAAGAGATCTTGAATATGTCTGCGTTATAAGGTAATTGTGTTTTATATAGTTAACGCATGTGTTTTATGCATTCAAGTTGAACCAAATTTCAATTAATAATCATTAGTTGATACAAGTAATATAGACATAATTTTCTGTGTTTAGGAAGATCATTTTGGGTAAAGTAATTGTAGAAAATGTAGCAGGACATGCAGAGGTAAATGGGGTACAGTACTAACACATTCTGACCAAGAGGCAATCAGGGTCTTGGCGAATAGAATTGCAGCAAAAGTTGTAAACATTTTCATAAGTAAGGAAAAATAAATGCATTATCTAATTCCAAAACCTCAATGGAATTTTGATTTTCATTTCTACCACCATTAACTACAGAAAACATCTTTCAAAAGACACAGGAAGTGAAGTCCCTTGGGACAGGTGACTGTATTACAGGGCTCTAGAAAGAGTATAGTGGCTTCTATTCTCTATCGAATCCACTAACAGAGATCACTTCCAGTTAACAATATATATTTTGTTGTATACACTCATAATTCTTATAATTGTATTTTAGTGTTATAAATGCAATAATAATGGTTATAATTTATAGAACAGATAATCCAAAATTATTTTCGTGGAAATTATGTTCCATTAAAGTAGAAGACCTTAAAGAAACTAACTGTTGTATAAAACTGAACAAAAGGCATTAAAAATTTTCCCTGTTCTGTTCAAATTTGGATATTATCACTTCTAAAAGCCGTTTAACTTTCATGTACTCAGTTCTCATTTGTAACCCACTGAATTAGCTGTGTTTAAGTTCTCCTTACAGATGAGAAGCCACTAAGAACAAGAATTCTATTATCTTATTTTGCATGTTTTAATTTTTTGAGATTAGTGTCTTGTAATTATGGGATCAGTGAGTCCTCAAATTTTCAGTTTATAATTAGAAAAATATAGCTTGTATTCAGTAAACCAACTGTTTCATATTTGTACCTTGCTGCAATAAATATTTTTCTGTATTATGAATATAAATAGAAGACATATCATAAAAAGATGGGAAAATGAAAAGTGACTCTATTTTAAACATTTTCAAATTGATGAAGAATTTTACATTTAAGGGTGGAAGATGTAGCTCAGTAGTAAATCACTTGCCTAGCATGTTTAAAAATTTGTCTTCACTCTCCAACGCACAGGAAAAAAAATCAATTATGAATAGCTTTCATATGTAATTAAAAGATTATAATTGTTCCCATATATGAAAAGAGTTTTGTAAATCAATTATTTTCCTTATGACACTTGGTTTTCTTATGCCTACCTTCATGCCAATACCATGTGATTATAATTACTGTGTTTTTGTAATGTATTTTGAAATTAAGATGTGCCCTACGCCCATTGTTGTTCTTTCTCAAGATTGCTTTGACCATTCAGGGTCTTTGTGCTTTTGTATGAAATTTTAGATTTATTTCTGTAAAGAATTCCTTTGGAATTTTGATGGAAGAGTATTGAATTTATAAATTACTTTGGAGTGTGTGGACATTTTAACAATATTCTTACAATTCGCGAATATGGGGTGTTTTTCCTGTATTTGCATCTCTAATTTTTTAACAATGTTTTATAGTTTCAGTGTGCAGGTCTTTTGATTTCTTATTTAATTTTACTCCTTAATATTTTGGGTTGTTTAAAATATAAATGAGACTTTTTTCTTAATTTATTTTTCAGATATTTCATTGTTCATATATACGCTCAATACATGTTGTATATTGGATTTGTATTTTACAACGTTACTGAATTCTTTTTTACAGTTTTTCTATAAAAGATTGTGTAACCTGCAAACTATATTTTTCTTTCTTCCTCTCTAACTTGGATAGCCATATCTGTTTTTTGTTGTTGTTGTTTGTTTTGTTTCCTTATTCTTCATGGTGATTATAGTGGAGAGAGTCAGCATCCTTGTCTTGTTCCTGATCATAGAAGATAAACTTTCAGCTTTTCATTATTCAGGAGGATGGTAGCTGCAGTTTTATCATGTATGGTCTTTATTGTGTTGAATTGCATCCCTTCAATACCTAGTTTGTTAAGGACTTTTACCATTAAAAGGTACTGAATTTTTCAAATGATTTTCTGTGTTTATTAGGAGGACCACTTGTTTGTATTCTTTTTTCTCTTAATATAATATGTCACATTGCATGATTTGAACTATTCTTCCATCCTAGGGATAAATTATACTTGGTCATGCTGTGTAGTCCATTTTAACATACTTCTGAATTCAGTTTTCTATTGTTTTCTTGATGATTATTGCATCTATGTTGATCAGGGATACTGACCTATAATTATTTTTTCTTATAGTGTCTTTGACTTTGTAGGATAATTTTGGCCTTATAAAAAAAGTTTGGAAGTATTTCCTCCTGTTTAATTTTTTGGAAGAGTTTTAGAAAGTATTGGCTTGAATTTTTCCTTGAAAGTTGGTAGAATTTACACATGAACCAGTGTGGTTCTGGAATTTTCTTAGTTGGGTACTTTATAATTAATTATGAATGCAATCTCTATACTCATTATAGTCTAGATTTTCAACTTCTTAGTGATGTAGTGGACAGGTTGTATGTTTGTACAAATGTATCCATTTCTAAGTTATGCAATATGTTGGCATATAATGATCCATAGTATTCATTTATGATCGTTTTATTTCTGTAGTATCGTTAGAATGTCTCTTCTTTCATTTACACTATTATCTACTTGATTCTTCTATCTTTTCCTGATATACTGAAACATTTGTCAATTTTGCCTTTTGTTAAAAAACAATTCTTAGTTTTGTTATTTTTCTATTAATCTCTAATTTCTATTTCATTTATTCTGTTCCAATCTTTATTATTGCCTTTTCTTATGATAATTAAGGGGTTAATTTATTCTTCTTTTTCTATTTTCTTGAGGTGTAAAGACAGATTATTTACTTGGGACAATTGTATTTTAAAGTAGATATGTATTGCTATAATCTTCTCTAATAATACTGCTCTTCCTGTATTCTACAAGTTTCAGTATATTTTATTTTCATTTTCTCTAAAGATTTTTCTGATTTCTTCCTTTTTCTGTCTTTTTTTGATCTTTTGGTTCTTTAATAATGTGGCATGTCATTTTCCCATTTTTGTTAATTTTCCAATTTTCCTTCTTCACTTCTGTTTTAATAATTTTCTGATTGGATATTTAATATGATTTAAAACTTCCTAAGTTTGTTAAGAGTTGATTTGATCCTAACATGGAATGTACCTTATAGAAGGTTCCATGTGCACTTAAGAAGAATGTATAGTTTTTGGATATGATATTTCATATGTAACTGTTAGGATCATTTTATCTATAGTGTTGTATGTCTGCTATTTCCTTACTGATTTACTCTCTGGATAGACGACCCATTATTTAAAGCGGAATATTGAATTTTCACGCTATTATTGCATTTCTGTCTATTTATTTTTTCAATTATGTTAATATATGCTTTATATATTTAGCTTCTTTGATGATGTGTGATAAATAGAATTATTGTATTTAAGTAATTGGTTCTTTTATTATTTGATGTCCTTCTTTGTCTTTCAGGACAATTTTTGCTTAAGTTGTGTTTAGTATTTAGAATTATATGTGTAGACACTGTTGCCCATATTTTGTTAACCATTTGCATATAATATCTTTCCTCCTTCACTTTCAGGTTAGGCATGTCCATAAATCCAATGTAAATTTCTGGTGGACAGCAAATAGTTAGGTCTCATTATTTTTTAGCTATATACCTACTCATATACCTAATTGAGGAATGTAATTCATTTAAATTTAACATAATTATTGATGGTGATTTACCTACTTTTGTCATTTTGTTGCTTTTTGTCTATCCTTTAGTTTCCCTATTTCCCTTTTCCTCTCTTGCTACTGTCCTTTCTGTCAGTTATTATATAATGATATTCTATGACTCCTTTTTCCTCTTCTCCAATTTGTCTTCTTTGGGTATTTTACGTGCATCTATTCACCATAAGGTTTACAGAAAACATAACTATTTTAAGCTTATAACCAATTAACTTTAATTACATATATAATGTTACTTTACCTATATCCATTTATTTTACTGATGGTGCAATCTGCATGTTTTATATTACACATCTATAAACTAAGATTTTTAGTTGTGCTTATTAATGCTTTTGTCTTCTAAGATTTATATTTAAAGTAAGTGATTTGCATACAACCATTATAGTATGAAAGTTTCCATATTTATATATTTACCTTACAAAAAAGCTTTAAGCTTTTAAAAGACATAATGTTGCTGTTTTGTGTCATTTCATTTTTTAACTGAAGAACTTCCTTAAATAATTCTTGTATTTTTATATGTCAGCTACAGTACTGACAACAAAGTCACTCATATTTATTTGGTTTGGAAATGCTTTGTTTCATCTTCACTTTTGAAGAAATTTTTTGCTGGGCATAATTTGCACTTTATTTTTTCCCCTTTCAGGAATTTTACCATATCATGGTCCTTCTGGCCTTCACGGTTTCTGCTAATAAATTAGTCAATGGTCTTACACAGATTTCTTGTACATTACAAATGACTTTTCTCTTGCTGCTTTCAAAATATTCTTTGTCTATAACTTTTGACAATTTAATTATAACCTGTGTCTTTTTTGGGTGTAGACTTCTTTGGCTTTATTCTATTTGGGATATCCACTATATTCTCTAGATTTTGGAATATTTTGTAAGCAAAGAGACAAAATGAAGGAAAGAAAGAGAGAGGAGAGCAAGCAGCTCAAAGGTAACCTAGGTTTATTCTGGAGGAACCAGCAGAAGGGAACCCAGCGGAGTTTGGGACCCACCTGCTGCTTATAGCCTGCAGTACATTTAGAAGGAACGAGGCGGGAGCGAGCCAAGGTGAGAGTTTTCAGGTTAAACTGAGTTTTTCAGTAGCTAGTGATTAAATTGAGTTTCTCAGTAGGGTGGGGATTTGCTGATAAGGGCCCAAGAAAATAGGTTCCATGGGGCTGGAGTAGTGGCTCAACAGTTTTGGCACTTGCCTGGCAAGCACGAGGACTGGGTTCAAACACCAGCACCACGTACACAACTGAGTGTTGGAGCAACGAAGGCCATGTGAAAAACTAAATAAAGTGGTCTCTCTCTTTCTCTCTCTCTCTCTCACTGTCCCTCTCTCTTTGAAAAATAAAAAAAGAAAATAGATTTATTGTAGATTTTGAAACAGTGAGTAGGGGGTTCGCTGTATGGCTCATATGAGTGACTTCTGGTAATTTTCCATATCCATCACTTTTCACCCATTATTTCCTTAAATATACTTTCTTCCCTTTACAATGTTCTCTTTCTAGGATTATCATAATGCAAATATTTGTTCTTTAGGTAGTATGCCAAGGATGCTGTAGAATTTCTTTTATTTTTCATTCTTTTTTTGTTCTTCTGACTGGATAATTTCAATTGACCTGTCTCTGAGTTCACTGATTCTTCTGCTTGATCAAATCTGCTGTTGAAGCTCTCTAATTTTTTAGTTCGGCTCCAGATTTCTGTTTGGTTCTTCTAAATGTTTTCCATTCTTCATTGACATTCTCATTTTGACCATGTGTTACTTCCCTGATTTCATTTAGTTGTTTCAGTGTTCTCTTGTATCTCACTAAGATTGTTAAGATTATTTTGAATTCTTAGGCAATTCACAGGCTTCCAATTCTTCAGAATCAGTTACTGGAGTTGTATTTTGTTCTTTTGGTAGTTTCAAAGTTCTTTGACTCATTTTCCATGTAGTTTTGTGTTGTTATCTGTGCACTGGAAGTGCAGTCACTGTATCCAGTCTTTACAGATCTGCTTTCACAGAAAAAAAAAAAGTTCTCCTGAATTCACCTGCCCAAAGATTATCAGAGAGTCCAGAACCTTTTTCATAAATGTACACACTCCACACTTCTTCCTCCTTGGTAGGAATAAATCTCAGGATTGTGTGCTTTATCAAAGTATCGAAGAACTGTGTCAAATACTGAGAGCAGAAGCACTGCATTTAAATTCTGGAACAATGACAACAGTTGCATTTCATTCTATCCCTCCCTAAGGAGCTATTTCAAGATTAATGCTCTCTCCTAATTCTACCAATCTAAGCCAATATCTGGAATCCCTGAACTCAGATAACAGCTTTGATGGCTGCTAAGAGAGCCACACCAGCGTTCAGAGTCACGTTGCCTACATATGTGCCATCAGCTGAGATTTGTACTGCCACCCAAGAACCACAAAGACTACGGATATCCATATCATCATCTAAGATTTCTGCTGCTGAAGACCTGCGCCAGCTACTGAGAGCCACCTCCATTTTCTCTTTGTTCTTATCTTCTTTCTGGTATTCTAATTGCTACGTCCCTCAGTATTCTGGATGAAGGAAGACAAAAAATGGTCTTTCAAGCCATGTGTTAAGAGGCTGGAGATGTTGAATGCACATTCATCTTCTTCCTCTCATGGGAGAAATTGGAAGTTGAGGACATCTTTCTTGGCACTAAGCTTTGCTGGCTGGCTTGAGGACTGGCTTTTGTGGTTAAAGAGTAAAGTAAAACTGCTTTTTTTTTCCCATTTTATTGTGGCTGTTCTTGGTTTTGTGCCCTTCTGGAGTGTTTCAATCTCTTAAGTGGAGCTGGAATTCTCATAAAAGTGTTTCTGTACATATGTGAGTTAAATCTGTGTTTCTGTGAGAGACAAAGATTGGGACTTCCCAGTCCATCATTGGCTAATGTCACTCCACATTAGTTTCTTTACAAAATATTCCATGGCCTGAATATCATTATTCCTATTCTTATTTTCAAAACATTCCTTTTTCAGTTAAATTTGCTTTTTTGCACAATCCTTTATTAGGAAATTAAGCAAAGTAGCTCTTTCCAGAACAGAATCAGTGATTGCTAAAAGTCAAGTAAATTTTATATCAAAAAGTGAATTTAAAGATTCAAATTATGATAAGAGTAACTATCTATTTAGAAAGGAATGACTTTGAATATACTTCAAATCATAACACAAAGGCAAATGGTTAGTCTGATTTCATATAGGTCCAAATAGTAATACTGCTTCTCTTATTTATTTCCAGGTGTCCTTCTGCAATTTATATTGGAAGCTAGAATCATGAACCAAAGAATCCAAGGTAGTATACAGAGCAGCAAAGAAGAAGTAGCAAAGGTCCAAATGACAGCCAAACAGGAAGAATCCTAAGGAATATCTAAATTAACTCAAGTTCCAGGAGCCTATTAGGCCTGCAGAGAAATTATTATACCATGGAGTTTGTGGTGAACACAGAGCCATAATTAGTAAAAGAAGCTTTAACTAATGTACCTATAGATGTATAATGTAAAAAGGAAAAGTATATTTATTTTCTGTCCAGAGTGCAAGTACTTAACAAAATCAAGTAAGATGTTAACCTAAGCTAAGTAACTTATACGAAGAACTGCTAAAATTTTGATGAAAACAAAAGAATTAGGGGTCTTGAACTTTACATCTTGGTCTGAGCCTTGAGAAAGCTAAGATAGCTAGGTATCAAAGGCTTAAGGTCAAACAGACAGACTTGGAAATAGGAGATAAAATTTTCATGTTGCAATATTCTAGTTCTTCTTAAACTACAATCCTATAAATAAGCTTTTGCTGCATAACACACTATAATAAAACAATGTTTGAAAACAAAAACCCTTATATTATTTCTCATATTTTGTGGATTATCTTGGTGGTTCTCCTAGTTGGACTGGCTGACTGGAACTTGATAGAGTAGGTGAGGCCTCACTTTTGTTGAAATTACTGGGATACTAAGGGCCTCTGGCCATGTGGTCTCTTATTCTATTTGTTTGGATAGTGAAAGGAGGACTTCCTGCAACAAAAATATGCTAGCAAAGTTTCCTCTGCTTGCATTATGTTTGCTAATATTGCATTGACCAAAGGAAATTCCTAAAACAGAACTTTCTTCAAATAGGCTAAGTAGCAAAATCACATTTTGAAGGCATGTATGAAGAGTACAAGGAAACAAATGATTTCTGTTAGATTTAAGGTAGTTTTTCAACTACAGGTTTAAAAATAGAGAATTTAGCATAAAGAATGCATAGTTCAGTTATTTTCTCACTTTTGTTGGATTCTACAAGAATCTTCTAACATCACAACCAGGATCACTATGTAAGCTTAAAGACACAGAAAACCTTGATCACCCACTTGAGAAGGCAAAATATTTATATGAATGTTTACCAAAGCCCCCAGCATCTCTCAGTTTCAAAACAGAATCAGACAACAAAAATAAGCTGGAAACAACTTTAAATACATTTTTCATGTACAGGTAACTCATGGTATTAGTCGTGAATAAGTATCTCCTCCAAAATTTATAGGTGCTAAACTTGGAGGTGAATTTCTGAAGTATTTTCCAAAACAATATACATTAATACTTTAAAAATTCCCCAAATAGTCATACAATGCTGCTAAACACACAGATCATTACTGAATATCATTATCTTAGTATCCATTAGTTATTTTACTAAACATGTCTTACAAAGTAATGATAATGTCCATAGATATCCAATACTGCTCTTTTCACATTTAAGATAATTTGTTGGAATCTTGTGTCATCTGATGAATCAACAATACCTTGTACATAATCAATTGCAATCTCAGCTACCACATTATCTTTATTATTGGTCTGGTGAAGTAGATGTCACAGTTTAGCACTTATTTTAAATTTATATGTAAAATGTTCTGCACTAAGGGCTTTCAGCATTCTATATGAAAATTTGATTTGAATAACAGTAGCTTACAAATGCATTTTTTCTGCATCACTAAAAGGTAAAAAACATCATTTGACTTCAATTAAATAAAGTAACACTAAAAACTTTGTAAGCAAAAACATAACAATAGAAATACATTAGGATGGAAATTTATAGGCACAGCATAACTTGCACTTTAGAATGTATTGTAATAAGTGTCAGCTGCCACAATTTCATTCCTTAAAATGCAAAACAAACTTTACTTACTAAATTCATGACAGAAAGGAATCATGAAAAATTGCATTTCTTTACAATGTCTAACTCCAATATAATTTCAATTAGATGAGTTTTATTTAGGTCAGAATCAAAAAAATACATAAAGTGCCTGAAAAACAGACACATTCATAGCTAGAGGGTATTGTTATATGAGAATGAAATGATTAGATCTTTAAATTACTTCCATTTTTAAATTCATTCCAATTAAATCTATTCTCTAAACATCTCTGCATTTTCAGTAATTTCTCCTAGTTATTGTAAGAAATAGAAAGTCAAGAACAAATTCTGTACTGAACTGGCCCAGTTTTATTTTATTCAGTCAGCTTGGCAGCAGGGTGGTGGTGGTGGTGGTGGTGGTGTTCTATCACTGCCTCAGAATCCCTATTTTAGAATTTTGTGCAAATCAGAAAGGAGGATAGGGGAGTGGGAGTGTTCGGGAGAAAATACAAGGAAAATAACATGATAATACTACAAAATATAGGAACCAAATACCTGACTTGCAGGTTTGCAGTGAGATTTAAAATCCTGAATGAAAAATTTCTCACATATTCTAGAACAATTTTATAATGATACCTATTGTTATAGGACCATGCAAAACTGTTACAAAGATTTAGACTTTTTATATTGCTAGAACAATTATTTATACTATTTATATTTAACAGAAGATAATGAAGTTCAGGGGCTACTAATACAGAGAAACTGATCTGAGTCTATATCCCAATATTTTGAAGATTCAACGAAAGATTTAAATTCTTAAAACTACAAAACAAATTAAATTCTAAACAGTGACCTAGGTTTTTGACACATTTATCCAATAAGCAACCTTCCCACATTTCTATTGATTTCTGTTTTAGTCAGTTTTTTCACCCCTGTGACCAAAATATCTCACAATAACAATTTTAGAGGAAGAAAAGTTGATTTGGTACTCACAGTTTTAAGATCTCTCAGCCAACTCGGTTGCTCTGGGCTCTAGGTGAGGCAGAATATCATGGCGGATGAGTGTGGTAGATGACTACAGTTCATGAAGTGGCCCTAGGAATTAGAAAGAGATTAAGCTCAGTTCACAAAATATATACCCCAAAAGAATGCCCTCAATAACCCACCTCCTCCAACCACATCCTACCTGCCTACAATTTCCACTATTAATCACTATCAGAAGACTAATGCACTAATTAGGTTAAGGCTGTCATGACTCAGTCATTTAACCTCTAAATTTTCTTGTATTGTCTCACACATGGCTTTTGGGGGACAACTTACAGTTTCAAAATATGACTTTTTAATGAGATTTAGATTTGTTCTTAGACTTGAGATTAAATATAAATGAATATACATATCTGTGTGCATTAGTGTGTATATATGAATATATATGTATGAATATATGTGCATATGTGTGTGTGTGTGTGTGTGTGTTAGCATGTAGTCTAAGTTTATAAGTAGATAAAACCACTTAAGGAGAGTATAGGGTAAACAGGCAAAAAATGAAAAAAAATTTTAAAAGAGTCAGAACCAGAATACTGGAAATGGTACTTACAAGATGTCAACAATATGTAGCTATGTGGCTGACATATATTCACTACTTTATTCTTTCAAGAACTATGCTATTTTACAGTTTATTTTATCTTTATCGCACCGATACATGCAATACATACATACATGTGGACACAGAGTATACTTAGTTATTTAATGGGAAATGATGCAGTGATGTCTAAAATCAGCAAGAAACTTCAAGCAATGACCTCTAAGTATATTCTTCAGCTTTGAGAAGTACGAATAACAGAAACAATTGAAAAATATTTGTGTACTTAGTAATCTCTTTTTATATTTCCTGGAAGTCAGAAATTTCTACATCTAAAGAACATAATGAGGGCTAAGCTAAGCAGATAATTGGTTTGCTTACAGGAAAATGTTGGTGCATATAAGTCAATTCTAATTTTTCTCAATTCAAATTATTAATACTCAGAAACTTTTCCCATGCATATCCTTGCTGAAATCTTCATTCATTTACATTACAGGTAAAAGGTTTCTTATTTATAAAACTACATTTTTTTATAATTTGTCAGGGTTAAATCAGTAATTTCCAGTATGTATTTTCTTTGGCACCATGGATTAAGGAAGCAAAAGCACTTGTCTGGAAGGCAGATGGATAAGATCTTACTATAAATGAGTAGAGTTTAATTTAACTTATATTTATACTTCCAGTCTTGGAATCATGGCGTTAATCTTGTAATTTATGTGACCTATCATCTGTTTTCTTTCTTACCTCATTTGCAACATCCTTCAAGTAACTTCAACTGGATTAATTCACACAAACTTAATAACAGTCATTACTCTCTACCGATTTATACACTTGTTTGCTTTTTCCAACTCTCCCACTAGAATGTATTTTCACGAATATGGGAACCCTATGTGTTTGTTCACTGCTGTAAACTCAGCTTCTATAATTTTCCTTCTGCATAGTTGGCACTCATTCAACATCTGTGTGTGTGTGTGTATGTGAATTGATCCAAGAGGCCTGCTAGTAGGTCCATAATTTTTAAGGGAATGAAGAAACTGATTTTTTTTTTTACTTAAAGAATTCTCCCATAATATCCCTCTGACAGTTGATAAACTTTTTTATGTGCTACCTTGTTATAGATTGTGCTATATTTAATATAAATTAAGGAGAGCTGGAGCTCGAAAAAGGGGATGGGTAAGGACATGTGTATTATTTGCAATCAAGTGGTTTAATAATGGACCATGGAATCAAAGATTAGATAGGAGGGAAATAGAAACAAGGAGTGTGATGTATAATAAGCATTTAAACTTGCATTCTGGTTTTTTGTTGTTACTAGTGTTAATTGCTATATCCCTAGCTACTAAGAGTGCCTAAGGGCATAATAGCTGTTAAAAATTTTTTGTTGAACAAATAAATAAGGTAGTTAGATAAATGAAAGATTATATTAAATTTAGAACTTGTCCATTCAATTTAGATTCTTTATTCTGTGTATTTAGGGGCCTTTCCTTTGTATTTACTAAGCTATCGAGTAATTATTTCTTCAACTCTCAAGTAGATAATCTTGCATTCATGAGTCTCCACTTTTCACACACCCAGTTGCTTGATCCTTGTCACTTACAATCACATTCTACATTTGTGGTGAAGAGTGCCCTCTTTATAGAAAAAAGTTTTGGACTGTAGTGGTGGCTCAGTGTTTCCGTGCTTGCCTAGCATGCACAAGAATGCAAATTCAAACCCCAGCACCACATACACAACAAAGACTTGGAGCAATAAAACCCATGTGAAAAAAAAAACTAAATAAAAATTGATTCTCTCTTTCTCTCTCTACTGTCCCTCCCCTTAAAAAAAAGTATTATCAGACTCCTAGACATTTAGTTATTTTTGATATGCACTTGTAATGGTGCTGGTAAGCACTGTGTTCATAATGGATCACATTGAAAATATGAAAATAAGTTTAAACAACTTTTAATTGATAAATAACATTCATCTTCTAAAAACAATAAATAAACATGAATTTTTTTATAAGTAAATGAAAAATTAATCAGGTAAGGTAATGACTGTATACGTTGCAGAGAAAAGAAGGGCACATACAGATGCCCACTTCAACAGTCCACCTTCTTTCTTGCCTAGATTTCTTTATGCAATCCTACATTTCATCTGCCCAATATCATGCTTCCTTACAGTGCTATCTTCAGAGAAAGGAAATTGAATTCATCCTTGAAATTGTTCTTCACATATATAATGTAATATCCATTTTATTCATAATATATTAGATATTAAGTAATCCCTTTAAGTGGCTAATTGCCCTCTTCTGAGAACTCTAAGAAATATTTGAAGACAAATGCACTAAACAAAATGAGTCAAACTCTATCTGCTAAAATTAGCACATTATTTAATGGTTTATGAGAAGAAAACATACACAGATTGAATATAAAAGCATTTTTACTATTATAGTATACTTATGTATTCGGATTATGATTACTTGGAAGTTATGTTTTAAAATGTCCAGCAGTTTTCTGTCATAATAAGAATGACACAAGATGCATTCTGACTTATGTAACCTTGAATCTCAAAATCAATCAGTCAAGTCAATTAAAAATTAAGAGGACTGCAGGAGGTTAGCTCCCTCTCCTTAATCTTCTCTTGTGGAATATCATACTATATTAAGCTATTAAGGGTACTATGTACAAAATACACAAATAATTCATGATTTCTTCATAATTCACTTATTATGATATCAGTGACTTGACAGCATGCATAATATTGTGTACCAAAGACTTAAGGGAAAGCTTTATGTAGTCAAACTCAACCTTAGTCTTTCCCAGAGAGTAATTACAGCATTCGAAACTCATGCTGCTTATTATGTGCATTTATGATCATAAAAACATCTGCAAATATTCCAGTCACTTTCATCTTATATATATAATGATTCTATTTCATACAAAAATGAACAAAACTGGTAAAAATGTATAAATTAAAGAAAATTAGAAATTTTATTTCATATGATCTGAATTGACTAAGGAGTTGGAAAATAAATGATCAAATTAAAAAAGATGTCTAAATTTTAAGATAAGATTTTCTCTAATTTTGCAGAAGATTTTAATTGGTTCTTAAATAGAATATGAACTAGACAACAAACTCTTTCATTGTGGTTTTCTAAATATATCTGTGATGATAATTTGTTCTTATCACATTGGCAGAGGCCACTTTTCATCTGATAGTTTGTGTATTTGACCTGTATTAGTGCTAATAAACTGTGCTTCCAGTTTCTGAAAGACAGCTTGTAAACCATTGACTAAATCCCTGCGTAATAGCAAAGTCATGGTGGAAATTTTAATAATCAGTAAAACCTGATCTTTCACATTAAAAATTGTATTTAAAACTACAGAAGAGCAAACCTAGAGTAGAAGAATACCCCCAGAAATTACCCACACTGGCAGACAGACATCACCCAAAACATTTTCTTTAGCCAGAACAATGTTTCGTACTAGTTGGTATGTGTGGGTATTTTTCATGGATGATGATGAAATGAATAGAGTTTGAAAATATTTAGCTAAAAGTTTTGTCTTGTTGTGAAGAACAATTTAAGAACTTCTCATTTTGCTTTTTGCTTTCCTTACCAATTCAATACTTAATATCACATGGTCCTTTATCCTTCAAAGCCATTTAATTACAGTTAAAAGGCAGAATAGTTATTTGTAATTGTAATCTAGATTTAGTCCTTTATTAGAGAAGCATACTAAACCACGAGGGCACAAAAAGAAAACATGCATTTCTAACGGAGAGAGAAAAGGAAACCTTTCTTCATAAGATCATAGTCTGTATTCAGTTGTTTGAACTAACAGAGTTTTATTTGTTTGACTGTTGTTGAGTGCCAAACTGCCTGATTAAAAAAATACAATAAAGACTTGGAAGATGGCGGCCACCCCAGCAGCAGTGACTCCGAGACACTCCTGAGAGTCACCTCACGCTGCAGGTCTGCATGCGGATTCCCACGGTAGGACGAAGCTCCCAGTGTGGGCGAACTTTACCCCCCGCTAATTTTTTAACTCCAAAGGAATAGTGAGGAGCATTAACGAAAATAAAGGAGGAAGTTTCTGGCACCCTTGTGACCAGCCCCACACCCCGGGGGGAGGTGAGCTTCCCCAGAGGGGAGCAAGTTTCCTAATCAAATATCCTAAACTGGCCTCGATCTCCCTGAACTGACTGCTCTTCATTTCCATGAACTTAGAATTAAGTTCGGGATTTATTTGCTCACATTAGCGAACTTACAGCTATTCCTGCGAGCAGCAGCAGCTGGCACCCGATTGTGATGTTTCCCTGAGGGCGGGGCTGGCTGCGCAGCAAAAAACGCTCTTGGGCTCTCAGTCACCCATGGCAGAAAACCAGAATCTAAAACGGAGCAAGGGAGCGAGTTTACTAACCACGTACCCTAACCCGGCCAGCTGCAAACTCCCTGATCTGACTGCTCGTAGTTTACCGAATCTTGCATAAAGCGCTGGGAATTAATTACTAACATTAGCAAACTCGTAGGTGGCCTGTCGCCATTGTGACATATCCCTGAGGGCAGGGCATGTCCCTGAGGGCAAGGCAGGTAGCCCAGCACTGTTACAGAAACAGAAGTTACTGCCCCCCCACCAACTGGCCATCTGCCCTTAGGGGCTGTAGCAAACTGTGATTCACCTCTCCAGCTCCCAAACCTCTCAGTTGGTGACCTTCTGCCCTTTGGTCCATCCGCCTTCCCACCCAAATAGGAGGAGCCTGTGAACAGAGCTTACTACAGCAGGGAGCATCCCTCTATATGGGATCCTCTGCTTGAAATCTGCCTCAGGAAGCTTTGAATATATGGGGCAGCTTGGGCTTCACCTTAGCATCTGAGCTCCTTGCATACCCAAGGCTGCATAGGCCTGGACCTCTCTAGCAGGGCGCCTCCTAGTGCTTGCAACAGAGAATCACACAAGCACTGGCATGATCTGGTCCTTTTTCTGAGGGTTTCAGTCAACCCCACAAAGCAGTTCTTGGGTCTTCTGAGGATCACAAGACACGAATAGTGGGTCACCAGTGATCCTGAGGAAGTAAGTCTCAGGCTAGCCACTCTCCTTGGATCTGTCAGAGACCCATGCATCTACAATAGGATCAACTCAATTGTCTACAACTTCTGAGCCCCAGGTCCAAGAAATATTTAGAGTGTGGATTGGCAGAAAGCAACCATCTCAGGATTCAGCCCAGGGAGAGCTGAATACCCATTTGCAACAGAAAATTTTGCGGAGATCCACTAAGAAAATCCAGGCCACCTGACTCAACCAATCTGCTTCTCTCCAAACAAGCTCAACTCCGAAGAATCCCCAGCTTGATGTTGGTCTTGATCACACCACCCCATGATACATACCTCCTGATCAAAGGGCCAGAAAATCTCAGAACTGTACCAACTAATTTTGTGAATTTTTTTCTCTTTTTCATTTATTCATTTTTTTTCTTTCTTTTTTTTTAAATTTTTTTATTTTTTTTTAAGGGGAATCTGGCTGGAAAATAATATTTTTAAATTTTTAACATTACTGTGGGTTTGTGGGTTTTTCTTTTGTTGTTTTTTTTTCTTTCCCTTCTTTTTCCTCTGCTCCTTTCTTGCCTTATGATCAATACTGAATTTTGGTGTCTGTGGATGTAAATACTTATCTGTGTGTATGTATTGGTGATTGGCTCTTATTTCTTTATTTCTTTAGGTCTTATTGAACCCTACTGCTGACTTCTTTCTCCACTGTACTCTGGTAATCCCTAAATTTAAACATCTTTCTCTCATTCTCACCCCAAGTCTTTACCCTACCCCCACCCCAGTCCTACATTTTCCTTAGTCCTAATAAAATAACCTACTCCACACTAATCCCTAGTTCCCCTATACTCTATAACAGGTGCAATTTTATACCTCCCCAATTCACTTCCTTGACTTCCTAGTCAAACCTTCTCCCCAATTTCAGAGAGACCCCAATACTTGAAGAAATTTAAACGCCTCAAAACGGCTACTTGCTTGGTATCACACTACACAGTGAGAGTTTTCTCAAAGAAACCTGCCACTATTGGTGCTAATCATCAGCTCATCTGCTTTAGTTGAAACAGACTAGTATTTGTACCTATAGCCTCTCAAATTCTCACACAACCGTCTGGCATCTGTAGGTCTATACTGGCCAAATACCTTCTCTTCACAACGAAGCAAAGTCATAAGAAGCTCCAATTTCTCCAACAAGAGTAACAAGGCTGAAATAAAAGACAAGCTCTCTGACTCAGAAAAATGAGGAAAAGGGGAAATAATTCTCAAATCCAGATGTTTCCACCTAGGGACCCAATAGCCAGGGCCCTAGATGAAAACCAAAGACATTGTATCAACATTATGATTAGTAATGCAATCAAAGAGTTGAGAGAGGAAATAAGAAAAGAGATCAAAGAGCAATTTCAAGAGATGAGAGACAAATTCTACAGAGAAAATAAGGAGCAATTCCAGGAGATGAAAGATCAGCTGTACAAGGATATCAACATTCTGAAAAAAGATGTAGCAGAGCTATCAGGATTGAAAAACACGGTTAACCAATACAAATCTTCACTGGAAGACACCAACACCAGACAACACCAGAGTAAACTCCACTGAAAATAGATCTTCAGCGCTTGAAGAATCAGTATCAGACAATGAGGATCACCTAAACAGTTTAGAAATCAAAGAAGAAAAACAAGATAAACAGCTTATTTTACATAATCAGAACTTCCAAGTAATATTTGATGAGATGAGGTGTAATAATCTGAGAATCATTGGCCTGGAGGAAAACTCTGAAGAGCAAACAAGAGGATTCAAGAACCTTTTAAGTGAAATCATGAGAACTTCCCTCATTTTGCTATTGATCCGGAATACCACATCCAAGATGCTTATAGAACACCAAATAGACTTAATCAGAGGAGAAACTCACCAAGACATATTATTTAAAAATTGAATAACAGAGAAATTAAAGAGAGTATTCTAAAAGCTGCTAGAGGAAAGCCCCAAATCACATTCAGAGGCAAACCTATTCGGATCACAACAGAACCTTCAGAACAAACAATGAAGGCTAGAAGAGCTTGGAACAATATCTTTCAATTGTTGAATAATAACAACTTTCAACCAAAGATAATATATCCGGCAAAACTCAGATTCAAATGCGAAGGGGAAATTAAATACTTTAACGACAAACTCATGCTTGCAAGATACGTGAACACTAATCACGCACTACAGAGCATTCTCAAAGATGTTCTCCATTTAGAATATAATGCCAATGATATGATAAATCCTGAAACAAGGGCAAGTCAATAATTACACTATACAAAAACTGACTTTCAAGATGACTCAAAATTCTGTATGTAAACGGTCTCAATGCCCCAATTAAAAGACACAGACTGACCCACGGGATCAAAAAACAAAATCCAACAATATGTTGCCTACAACAGACACATTTGACACTCAAAAATAGACACAGGCTGAAAGTGAAAGGATGGCAGAACGTCTATCAGGCCTGTGGCCCAAAAAACCAAGCTGGTGTAGTGATTCTAATTTCTGACAAAATTAATTTCCAACTAAAACTAGTCAGAAAGAACAAAGAGGGACACTTTATCATACTAAAAGGGACAATTCACCAAGAAGATATAACGATAATCAACATTTATGCCCCCA